>OZ019948.1:1824351-2097816 GCA_963970385.1 Theonella swinhoei | reverse complement strand
TCTAGTCTTAATGTTGAGTCCCTTGTGCTATATGCATCTAATACTACTGTCAACACCACCAGCTACAGGCTCATGTCACCAACTGGTACATTTGATGATAACGCTAAAGTGTTCAATATTACTCTGTCAGACGAAGACCTGAATGCAATAAAGGCATATTATGATTTTGCAACTGAAGTTGAAAACACTTATCTTGGAGTTGAGCCAGAAGCTATATTAGACATGAGTGGAAATCCCATTGCAACAACTATTGTACCACTAATAGTCAGAAACGTTGAGCCTGATGTTACATCTCCAACATTAATGAATGCTACATTTGACTTCAATGGTGGTGTTTTAAATCTAACATTCTCCGAGACAGTTAATGTTGGTACTTTCCAATCAATCACAGTGACTTTGCAAAATGATGTTCCTGAACCAACTAGTACCCTATTACTGAGTGAAGGGATTGTCTCTTTAGAAAACTCTACAGTTATTGTTCTTTATCTGGATGAATACGATCTAAACATTCTAAAGAACATCTCAGACCTATTTACCACCAGAATGCAGGCCTATGTGTCTATCACTAACATGACTGTAGAGGATATGAGTGGTAACAATGTAAATGAAGGTACAATCCAAGTTGATAATATCATCAGTGATAATGTTGAACCTGAGGTTATTGCATTTGAACTTGATCTCAATGCTGGAAAAATCACAATATCATTTTCTGAGACTATCAATCCTGACTCATTCACTGTTAACAACCTGTGGATTCAAAATGAAGAATTCAATGCAACTGCTCAGTATCGACTAACAAGTGCTGAACGCACTGTCTGGAATATCACAACAGTAATTATCACTCTATCTATGGATGATCTGGACAGTATTAAACTCCTAGAAAATGTTGCTGTTAATAATAGAACAACCTATTTGAGATTCAACAGTAATACGGCTGCAGATACTGCAATGAATAATCTAGCAACTCTCAATGAGTCACAAGGCATTCAGGTGGCCCTATTTACACCTGATCAAACACCACCTGTCCTGAACAGCTTTGATCTTGATATGGATGCACCAGAAAATCTGGTCCTAACATTTTCAGAACCAGTACAAGCAGATTCAATCATCTATTCTGCCATTACTCTTCAGTCTATGATGAATGCTACAAACAGTACAACAGAGCAGCAGAGTCTGACAAATGGCACAGTGACAAGTGAAAATGGTCGTGAAATCTCTATTACACTTGCATTTGAAGATATTGTTCGAATCCAAGCCTACAGATCTCTAGCTTTTACCAACTCTCCTGTCAGTACATATATCTCACTAGAACCAGGAGTTGTATTAGACATGAATAATGTTTCATCTGCCAATGTATCTGAGGAAGAAGGAAAACCAGTTGCAATGTTCACTGAGGACATGACAATGCCTGAACTCAATCAGTTCTCAGTTGATCTGAATGTTGGCACACTAACACTAACCTTCAGTGAGACAGTGGACACAGCAAGTGTTGGTTATTCAACATTGATACTTCAGGCAGAAAGTAATGGTGTATCACGTATAATATACACCAATGAGCTGAATGCAACTTCAAACAATCCTGAGTTTGCTGATTGGTATATCATTGATATCAACTTTAGCTTTGAGCAATTGAATGAAATCAAACTGCTTGCTCCACTCAGTGAATTTTATGCACAAAATTTGACATCATATATCAGTACTGATACAACAGAACTACCAGAGGACACAGCAGACAATGAACTTGAGGTTATTAGTTTCTTTGATGCGAAAATTGTCTCAGATTACACAGCTGACACCACAAAACCAGTATTGATTGACTTTGCATTTGATGCTTCCGGTCCACAAGGTGTAATCACAATGAATTTCTCAGAGCCTGTGCTTGCAAATTCACTTGAGCCAACCCGTATTGAGTTCCATAACTCGGGACACAACCTTACTTCTACTCAGATTGTTCCTCTCACTGGAAAGGTAGAAAGTACAAATGAAAATGGTCTCAGCTTACAGCTGTTCTTGACACATGATGATTTCAATACATTGAAGAGTCAAACTGACATTGCAACATCCTATAATGATACATTCCTATTCCTGTTGTCTGGAGCAGTGACTGATGTGTATAGAAATAATGTATCAGAAGAAGAAGGCCACACTGTACCAGCTAGTACAATTCAGTTTGATAACACACATCCAGAGTTGGATAAGTTCATTTTCGATTTGAACACTGGCACCTTGTATCTCACTTTCACTGAATCTGTCAATGTCAGTACACTGAATTTTTCAGCCATCACTCTACAGTCAAGTAGGAACAATTCAGAGTATTGGTATCAGCTCAATCAAGGTATGTGGTCAGATGAAAACCAACCTGTAGTTGTGCTTAATCTGACAATTGATGATTTGAATAGCATTAAAGCATTCAGAGATCTTGGTACAGGTACATCTAATACGTTTATATCAATAACATCTGATGCTATAGTTGACATGGTCGGCTTTAATTTGACTGAAATTCCAATAGACAATGGTCTACAGGCAGATAATGTCGTTCCAGACACTACATCACCAACACTTTTATCATTCCAACTCAATCTAACAACCAATGAGCTTCTTCTCACTTTTGATGAAACCATATCTGCAGAGGATACAGACCTAACACAGTTCACCTTGCAATCAGCACCAAACAGTACTTTTGTGACCCTCACAATACGCTCTAATGTATCGGAGAATGATTCAACTGAGATTATAATATCACTGAGTACATTTGATCTGGATGGTATCAAGCTTGATACTACACTTGCAGTGAGTACTGACACAACCCAGTTAGTCCTGGGAAGTGATGGTGTGCAAGACATGGCAGAGCAACCAAATGCAAATGAAGAGCAGATTTTAAATTCCACCAACACCTTCCCAGATCTTGTTCCACCAAGACTACGGGCATTTGTTTTTGATCTAGATGCTGGCATTGCTATTTTGAACTTTGATGAAGCCATTAATGCTAGCAGTGTAAACATAGCTGGACTATCATTCATGGATGCCGTGAATGGTTCGGTTGTGTTCATTCTATCTGGTATCAGAGTTAACAGTCCTAATGGGCAGAGACTGGAACTTGTTTTGGAAGATAATGACCTCAATGCAATCAAACAAAACACCAGTCTCCTTACAGCCATGGCAAACTCTTACCTCGCACTTGATGCTATTTTCATAGCAGATATGAACGGAAACCAACTTGTACCTGTGACTAACAAACTGGTCGATGAGTTTTTCTTTGATGAAACTAGCCCTGAACTCTTTGCATTTGACCTGGATATGAATCTAGGTCACCTGATATTGCTGTTTAATGAGACAGTTAATGCTAGCAGCTTTGATCCAACAGGAATAACACTGCAATCAGAAAGTAACTCTGAAATGGATGACACCCGGTATCAATTGACTGGTGGTTCTTTACTCTATGATATGGATGACACACAATTAGTACTAGTGGTTGAAATCAGTGATCTGAATGAAATCAAGTCAAGAGATATAGCACGTGACAACTCCACCACTTGGCTAGCACTACAGAACACAACCATCCGAGACATGAGTGATAGGGCAGTGCAACCTCTAATCAATGGAATAAACACAAAGAGAGTAAACAACTATACAGAGGACATGACTTTACCTCAATTGCTCAATTTCACTCTTGATCTCACAGATGAAACTCTCATTTTGACATTTGATGAAACAGTCAATGTCTACTCACTGAATATAACACATGTTACACTGCAGAACACCTCTGCTGAACTACTCTCCTATCACACTCTTTCTGAAACAAGTATTCCTATACTTGTATATGCACCTGTTGTAACAGTCAATCTCAGCATTGATGACCTTAATGAAATGAAGCGACTGTTGAACCTCGGTACCACAACTATGAACACATACATCTCATTCACCTCAGATACAATCTCTGACAGAGCTGGAAATCCAGTGGAAGCACGTTCATCAAGTGATGCTCTGAATGCCCAGAATGTATTTGGTGACACCATAATGCCTTCTCTCACTAACTTTGAATTTGACCTCAATCGTGGCATTCTAATTCTCTCTTTCTCTGAAACTGTTTCAGCTGAGAGTGTAGTATTTTCAGCATTTACTATCCAGAATGAGAGTTCAAGCAGTCCAGAATTATACACCCTAACTGATGGTGACATCTTATCGAGTGATAGTCCAGTTATTGAGCTAAAACTGTCAGACTTTGACCTCAATGAAGTGAAGCACAATCCTAATATTGCATCAGGGAGTGACAATATATCTGACAATACCTATCTTAGTATCACCTCCTCTGCTATCAATGACACCAGTGGAAACGCAGTGGAAGAAACACCAAATGCCTTGAAGGCTGTAAACTTCACATCAGATGCTACACAACCAGAATTGACCAGCTTTGAACTTGATCTAAATGCTGGTATTGTTACTCTTATCTTCACCGAAGCAGTAAATGGAAACACATTGAATAGCACTGGAATTACATTCAGAAACACTAACTCATCCAATGCTACATATTACACTCTAACGGGTGGATCCTACCTTCGTTCAGAGCAGAATTTCCTTGAAGTGCAGATCATTGACTCTGATTTAGACAACATAAAGGCTCTACTAGACCTGGGCATTTCAGAGAATAACACTTTCCTAAGCCTGATTGAAGCATCTGTAGAGGATACTAGTGGTAATCCAGTTGTAGGTGTTTCACCTGATGATGCACCAGCTGCAAGAAATATCACTGCAGATGTGACAAGCCCAGTTATTGTTGGTTTTGACCTAGATATGAATTCTGGTAATATGACTCTATCCTTTTCAGAAACCATCTCGGCTGGTTCAGTTACATACTCTGCCTACACATTGCAAGCACAACGTTCATTGACTCTCAACATGGACAATGCAGGCTTGTACTACACTCTTACCAATGGCAGTGTGTCAACTATTACAAACACTCAATTAGTGATAACTCTCATCAACTCAGACCTGAATGAACTGAAACGGAGACCACTACTGGCTTCAAATGAAAGCAACACTTACCTTTCATTCACTGAAATTGCCATTCAAGATACAAGCAACAACAACATCACACCAAATGTAAGCACAAATGCAGTTCAGGTTGAAAAGTATATTGAAGATACCACACCACCAGAACTTCTCTCGTTCAACCTTGATTTGAATCTTGGTCAGCTCATTTTACGTTTCAGTGAAACTGTTAATACAACAACTTTGATTGAACCTTCTCTCCGAATAAGTGATGTTTGTCCCAAAACAGACTTTTTCAATCTAGTCAACATCACTACCAACTACACACTTACTGGAAATTGAATTAATCGCAATGGAAATGGACTATGATTATTGGATTACGGAAACAAAAACTCTTCTTACTTAAATATATTGCACACACTACTACATAAACATTTTTAAAAGGAGCCTGTATTATGTATGCCATATACTGTACATATAAAGTTGAAACTTGCTATACTTTTGCTGTATATATAACACACATGGGCTCATAGGTCACACTCATTCTTGTAGATGTATGACTAAAATTAACTTTACAATTAAAGATGGTCAAAGTCATTACTTACCTCTCTAGCCAGCCTTTCATAGAAACTTCTGTACTGACTGGCTAAAGAGGAAGGCATGGAGATTATGTTTGCGCATGCGCATGGCTAGGCGCTGGCTGCTGTTCCAGGCCAATTAAAAGTCTGAGACCGAGTCTCGGTTCCACAACAAACGTCTCTCCCCCGGCAAAGCTGGGTTACGTAAAGTCGGTTCTCTAATGTTCGCCATGCTTCCGTCTCCGTCCACAAAGCCCCAGTCTTCCTCTGCTTCACCTAGACTACAGGGCAACCTCTGGAAGTGGACTAACTATCTCTCTGGTACCATTCTCTACTGTAGACTAGGCTTAGAAACACAACAGAAGTGGGTGGTGTGCAGTGAGGTGTTGATAGACACTCTCTTGTCTTGGTGTGTGTATGTGTACTTGTGCAGGATGGCAGCAGCGTTGGTTTGTGTTAGATGCAGGCATATTGGCCTATTATCTCGCCCCCAGTGAAGTCAACCAAGGGTGCAGGGGGTCACTGAAAGTTGCTTCATGTGATATACATGGTGAGAACTGGGCTGACTGTTAGGCAATCCAGACATGCTTGCTGAAAAAGCAACTATCCTGATTTAGGAAGTGTACTGATTTTCAGGATTTGGAAAGTACACAGATTATTAGGGTGTCTCTTCAGAAACCAGCTCATGCTAGTCGATACATCATGGAGTCCTCTCTTGTTTCAATTAGTGCACTCCAGTGACCATACCCGTTTGGACATAGTGATGCCTGGAGGGAGGCACATCTACCTAAAGGCCTCCTCCACAGTGGAGAGACAGCAGTGGGTGGTGGCACTCGGCACCTCAAAGCAGGATGAAGAAGGAACCATGGAGAAATGTGAGTCTCTTAGGTGGGAACTATACTTACTGGTTCACATAGAAGTACTTACACTCTCACGTAGAAGTACTTACACTCTATATTATTCATCTGTAGTGGGAATTCCGTACAGTTTGTTGACAACTATAGTGTAGTGATTTCCCTTCTCTTTAATAAGGAATTGATACTGAAGGCCTTCCTGGAGTCTAGCCCATAGGGTCTCTCCTGTTATGATATACATGTACATTGCATTGTACATGCACCTGTTACATGGGCATGTGCACACGTTACACACTATCTCAAATACTTCTTGAATGGAAAAATAGGGTGTAGTTCATACTATGTGAGTGTATATATATATATATGTGTGTGTGTACATGTACTTCGTAGGCATTTTACATTTGTCATATACGTTACGTGTACATGTACATGAAATATCGTACTAAAAGCACACCACTATATTTAGTTAGAACTTACTTATAGGGACGTAAATGCAGCTATAGATACACACAAGCCAACCATCCAACTTGTCCTTTCCAATTAGCAGGTACGGAGGTCTCAGCCTTGATAGCTGAGACTGGTGGGTTGAAGATGTCAGTGAACTCTCCCCACACCTAGCTACCATCTTAGTGACAAAAAGCAGACATGCCTATCAGACATCAGTAGTTAGAATGCAGCAGAATCTAAGGGCTGTGCAACCTTGCACTTAATATATACTCTTATAATGGTGTTCACTATGTTAAAATCGTACATGTATACTTGTAGTCTGTAAGAGATGTGTCTATCCAGAGCGGCCACACCACACAATGGCAGTTCGTTGATGTGATGTCTAATTGCAGGCACTGAATGTTTAAATAATGATGAATGTTTACAACAAAACTTTTTGAAAGTATTGCTATACCTAAAGTCCCGTGTAATGAGTCTAGATGTCATGGACTTATTTCTAGACACAAACTACGAAATATAAATACCACTAGCTGAAGCAGTAGGTATGTTACTATTGAGGAATAATTAAACCTATCTCTCTTATCGTGAACTGAAGTAACAAATTTTCCCTCTTCGTGTAGTACTTGGTCCCAGTCTGGATCAGCAAATGGCCGTGAAATCCAAAATGGGTGAATTGCGACTAAGCTGCCAACTACTTGCCTCTCAAGTGTCTAATATGAGGAATGCTGCCTCAAGTGCTTCACCTGATACTGAGGTAACCTCCTCCCCTCCCATTTCACTTTACACATACAAGTTTGGTTCACCTAATCAGCCAGCCCAGCCAGCTGAGCTGCCTCGGTAGTTCAGTTGGTAGAGCATCTGCCTAGAATGCAGAATGTTGCAGTTTGAGTCCCACCTGAGGCAGGTCGTTTTTCTTTGAAAATGACTGTCTTGGTTGCATTGTGTCGTGCTTTGTGAGTCTCGTGGTTTGAATATTTCATGTGCTCATATAATGGTGATGATTTTTGAATAGAATCTATCGGAAATGGCAAGTTTGATTACAAAGTCGTGTGACTCGTTTCTGAAGATCCTCTCCGAGTGCATGCTGATCTCTACAAGCAGTATCAGAGGTGGAGGAGGAGAAGGGGT
Source organism: Theonella swinhoei (assembly GCA_963970385.1). NCBI lineage: Eukaryota > Metazoa > Porifera > Demospongiae > Tetractinellida > Theonellidae > Theonella > Theonella swinhoei. The sequence continues at coordinate 2,089,820 of OZ019948.1, read as the reverse complement.
GATAGTATACCCTCCAGAGACTCCAACAGACATGTCTAGGTATCTGTACATATACACACATACATTTATGTATATGTGTGTGTGTGTACAAACGTTCTAGCCACACCCCAGCAAGTTTATGTACTTGTATACAAATATGATCAATGCGTGTAAGGTGGAGATTACTAGTTTGTGTACATCATAACTTGTACTTGTGTTGTAATCATTACACACCCTTTACATGACATGCACACAGTCCTACGTCATCAGTCATCCCCCCACTGTCATCATCTGGTAAACATGCTGAAGTTACGCCATCAAGATTCAGCTTCTCTGAAAAGCCACCAGTGTCTCTCCCCTCTTCCACCCTTCCTCCCCTGCTCCCGTACCCTACCCCTTCCAATGAAAGGAGAAAGCATACTGCTAGTCAGAAGGCCACTGAGCACTCAACCCAGTCTCTTCCCATTCATGTGCTTGGGACTCCAAGAGCACCTCCATCTAGTGCACAGGTACATACACTTTGACCACTCTCTGTGTGTGTGTGTGTGTGTGTGTGTGTGTGTGTGTGTGTGTGTGTGTGTGTGTGTGTGTGTGTGTGTGTGTGTGTGTGTGTGTGTGTGTGTGTGTGTGTGCGTGTGTGTGTGTGTGTGCGTGTGTGTTGCTTAAAGCCTTACAAAGTCTATACCTTTTTTAGCCTGCTAACACTGCTAACAGTACAGATGCCACACAGCGTGGAACACATTTGCTACAGGAACGAAAAGGTCAAACAGAGAATTGTAACTTGCCACTTGAACAAGACACCACATCTTCCCCACGAACACACTCTCGTGCAAACTCTGAACTATATTTGACTCCAACCTCCACCCCCACCACCTCTCCTCCCCCTTCACCGTCACCCACTCACAGCTCTCCTCGGCACACCTCATTACGTAATTCTCACACACCCCCAAAAGAGGCAGAAATCAAACAGGTATCACTGCCCACATCCCAACCACAGAGAATCGGAGACAGGTTTCCACGCAGTTCAACATCCTCTGAATTCCAGAGCTTTTTCTCTGCAGTACCACACAAGTAAATTCATCATCATGGTTTATGCCAAGGTAGAGATATCTCTCCTTCTTTCCACAGGTTTGAAGACTTAGTTTTGAGTGCAGATGACGGTATACCAACCATTGCATTCTTAGACTCCTGTCGAGCTGTCATACCATTCTTTGGTTAGTTTAACCACTTATTCACTGGTACCATTCATCACATACTCGCCCTCAACAGACACACTGAGTTCAACAGCTTTTGCTCCAGTAAAGGCTGACATAAATGGCAACATAGAGGTATAGTGTATAATATGTACCTGTGTTGGACTGCATCCTGAATGAATATGGTTGAAATACACTATATACACTTTTCTTGTTCAGAAACTGTCTCAGAAGTACCTATCAAGTCCTGAGCAGTTCCCTACTCTGCAGTCCATAGTCTTACACGAGCTGCACACTAACACCCACGAAGCTAAGAACTCTAGCACTGATGCCCTACTATGGCTGAAAAGGTTAACTATTTACTTTAAAGGTTAACTGTTTACTCTGCTTACAGTAGTAACTATCTCTCGTGTGTAGGGCAATGGAATTTATACAGGTGTTTATCTCAGAAGTGGCCGGGGGAGAGCACAGTCTTGACATTGCTGCTGGAAAAGCTTATACCAAGTCACTTCGCAAATACCACAACTGGATTGTCAGGGGCATATTTAGTGTAAGGAGTGTAATAACACTCTTCAAGGGATCACATCCAGTGTACTATATAACTTGCAGGGTTAATTTCAGGGGAGGAGGTAGCTTTTGCCCCTCTTGGAATTGTCTTGCCCTCCCTTAATGTTAGAAACTGTTAGTCAATGTACATTGTGATTCACACCGGCCTATTGCCCCCTTGACTGCGTAATGGGATTGTTTTTGGTGTTCAGGTTGCGGTGAGAGCAGTTCCCTACCACAAAGATTTCCTGATTCTTCTGGGCTCGGATGGGACTGCTGATAGCAATGCTGCTGTGACTGTACATATGGCTGATTTTTCCCGCTCTCTCGGTGAAATTAACAACATTATTAACCACTTTTATCAGTTGCACAAGCTTGACAATACACCTCTCTGATGCGTGCACTTCGTCCTGTACAGTACACTTCACCCTACAGTTCCCCATTGAAACTATAATGCTTTTATATCATCATATCACATTCTGAAAATGATATAATTGTAAGGTTTTATAATAATTACACATGATACATGAACATTGCAGTGTTATATCTAATGTATAATATTACACCAATGGTTTTCTAATCAGTTCTTAAGCCATTAACCATGCCATGTTCATAACTGGTTTATAAACTAGCTGGAAACACGAAACAACACAAGCAACGGACTATGTTGTTATGGTGCAGTTAGTGCACACATGACTGCCATGTGAGAATCACATGACACTGTCTCCTCAACTAGTTGGCCAGTGGTAGTGATGGAGAAACCTCTGCCAAAGTCTTTGCGTGATTTAGAATTCCAAGTGAGGCAGTTACCATGTGCAGATGTGCTACCGTGCCACACACCAGGCCTGTGTGGATACACATGGAAAATGAAGACCCAACATACATAAATTGTTTGATATGACTGACCACTGTCCCTTCCTGATATCATCTCCTTCTAGCGTAAGTAGAGGTGAGTCTCTGAGTCGCCATCTTACCATGTCCTCCCATGTAGAAGAAACTATATGACCCTGTAATGTACACATACATTAACAGACTGTGTGAGACTCGAGTGCTCACTACTCACCATTGTATTGACTACAGGAAGGTGACGATATTGCTGTGCGGTGATATTTTGAAGAGGCCGGTGTTTGGTTGCTAGTAGAGCAGAATAAGTTCCCCACAGACCAGCCTGTTCTGCATCTTTCTGACACAGGATATCTGCTTGGTATGTTCCATTATTCAAGTGCTTATGGTCTTCTGTGGTCATTGTCCCATCTACAGTTGTGCTCAGAACAAACGCAAGGAGCTGAAAAACAGAGGATATTCATGCACAGTGGAACAATGGCTATCAGATATACTAAAGTTTTACTGTGAGTGGTTTGCAGTGTGACATGTCCAGCTGACAGCTTTCTGTGCAGTGAGGTGATCCAATGTACCTATTGAATAAGGTATAAGACGACATGGAGTAGTGCTACACATGTGGAGTGCATGTTGAGTGATACTCGCTGGTGTATGTGGAGCTCACATGTTGCCATGGTGCTGGGGACAAGTGACATCACCGAGATCATTTCCATCACATTCTTCTCCCTCCTCAAGAATATCATTACCACATTCAGGCTGGACAAGGGCAGACAGTACAAATGTGCATACAATCTGAGGGTACACTACATGTACAACTAACATTTGGTAAATATAAGTCTCCGCCCAGTGTCTTGAGAAGAGGTACCAGTGGTATGAGGTGACGTCTGAAATTCTTTACATTGGTTGGAGTTAGGGGAATGACATCACGAGGATTGCGCACGAGTGCTTCCCTTTTAGCTCTAACAGTGTCTCCACTCTTTATGTATAAATGTGCAGTGGGAGAGAGCAATACAGTACTAGCAATACATTCTATCTTCAAGATAGCCAGGTGTCCTCCCTCATTCACAATGTAATGGAGTCATTGCTGTGCATTGTTAATATACCTCCACGTCAATCCAGCCCAGTGGAGTGTACACACACAGGCTGCGAGTGCCAATGATAAAGCCCACACTCCCTATTTGAGGTCTACTGTCATCGCCATCGCCATCGCCATCAGAATCCTGCATCTGAGCTGGTGACACCATCACTTTGGCCTAATGGGAACACAACACAAGTCATCCGGCAACTCCCTAAGCATACATGTACCAACAATTGTATGTATACTCCTCTTACCAGTGAGCAGCCTCTGTCTCCTGGTTTCCCTTTTTCTCCAATGTGTCCTGGAGGTCCCACCATTCCTTTTTCTCCAATATCTCCCATCGTTCCATTTTCCCCTTTATCTCCAATATCTCCCATTGTTCCATTTTCTCCTTTCTCTCCAATATCACCAACTTCTCCCACGGTACCATTCATTCCTTGTTCTCCCTTTTCACCCTGATCTCCAATCATGCCTATAGGACAAAGTGTCAAAATCAAAATTGAAGTGTCAGTTTACATATGTGTACTACATTGCTGTACATCACAAGTTGTAGTGCATACATAAATATATGGGAGATTTTCAGGTGGCTAAGGCTAATAACTATACTGGGGTGAACAGCCCAAAGTAAAAGAAATAGTTACAGGGAGTCTGCTCAAGTCTATTTGCCACATTTGGCTATCATGAGACTTACCTTGGTCTCCCATTTCACCCTTCATTCCCAGCTCTCCTTCCTGGCCTTTCTGGCCCATCGTTCCATTCTCACCCTTGTTTCCCTTATCACCCATCACACCTGTGGCATTATATTATCCTAAAATCATCTACACTTGCTTAAAACACATACAGAAAGCAAAAGAAACACAAACGGAATATACACCAGCAGAGAAATGCATCTACATACCTTGTGTACCATTGTCTCCCTTTGTTCCATTGTCTCCCATATCTCCCATTATCCCCTGGAAGCCCTTGTCACCAAGTGATCCTTTGTCCCCTGGGGGTCCCTGTATACCCTTATCACCCTTTAGTCCAATTGTTACTGTCAATTATACAGAGAGAAGAATATTCGGAGTTGACTCTATTACACACAGTTCATATTTATTCTGTTGCATTTCATTCACTTTTTAGCAAACATACTGCCAGAAATATACAACTTATAATAATCCACATATGCATAGCTCACAGGTAGTATTTCCTTCAGGGCCAATCTCTCCTTTCTCTCCAACGGCACCTTTAGAGCCCTGCATTACGCAGTGAGATAGCAGTGAAGTTAGCACACATTACCTATCATCAGGTTTTATGTATTTTATTCTTGATTCTCTTCTAAGCCTCAGATATGAGGATGTATATACCTTACGTCCATCATCTCCATCAATGCCATCTATTCCATCTATTCCATCTGTTCCATTGCGGCCATGATAACCTTTTGGACCTATTTTCCCTGGAGGACCAGTGTATCCGATCCTTCCCTTCGGTCCTTGGTCTCCCCTTTCACCAGGAGGTCCAGGTGGTCCCTTACGTCCATCCAGACCATCAGTGCCATTTATACCAGCTACAGAATATCGTAACCAACATGCAGACCATGGACAACTACATACATACAGAGTAGAACACAATGAGAGTTTTACTAAGAAGAGATGCTCTGTTTGTCAGTCATACCCTAAGATTTTGTGTAGCGACACTTACGTGTGCCAGGGATGCTCTCTCCCTTCTCTCCTTTGTCTCCTGGGGGACCAGGCTGGCCTCGTGCTCCTCGGTATCCCTTTCCACCTTTGTCCCCCTTTGCTCCATCTGTCCCATTTTCTCCTGGTTTTCCATCTGGTCCAATAAATCCAGGCCCTCCCTTCTCTCCTTTGTCACCCATCATTCCCTTTGGTCCAGTATCTCCTGTCTCTCCTTTCTCTCCAGGCTCTCCATTAGGTCCCTGTATGCACAGACAACACTCATCTTCACAATACTGTGCATTCTGCCATGTACATCCATGTGGTCAGCAGAGCCCATGCACTCATGTACTAATGCAGTAGAACCTCATCCCCAGCCCTTCAGATAGGGCATAGTAACAAGGGTTATTTAGTGCTCACTATTATTCCTTCAGGTCCCATATCTCCCTTGAAGCCTTTTTCTCCCTTTGTTCCATTGTCTCCCATCATTCCCATGTCACCCTTTGTTCCCTTGGTACCGTTGATTCCATCCATGCCATCTATTCCTGGAGGGCCTGGGTCACCTGTGTTAGGACATAAATGAAGTGTATGTCCTGCCTTGTGTAGCTAGCCTATAGCTGTGTATTTTAAAGCAACACATGCAGCACTTTAAGCTCCAGAATATACACAATACAGTGTAAGTTCTCCTCATACAGAGCAAAATAGTTGTAACACTTACCATTACGTCCACGACTACCCTTTGTGCCGTTATCTCCCTTTGTGCCGTTATCTCCCATTTCCCCCATCATCCCCTTCATCCCCTTTGGTCCAGGGAGACCAGCACCACCGCGGTCACCTTGCTTTCCCTGTAGTACATATGCAATATGTGTAAAACCACTTCCCTGATAATTTACATTACATTCTACCTACCTTCTCTCCTTCTGTGCCCTGTAAAATTGAAATAAAATTTCATCCCATATACACAGGTGAGAGCGTGTCATAAACATGTGGTATTTTTACAATAACGATTATTATTATTACGAAATTGTGGCACAAATTTTTCAGTTTATAAGGAGCAGCTAAATGATTAAATGTACATACATGTGTACATGTGTGTGTGCATTTACTACATTGAAATGACATACATTTTTGCCTTTTGGACCAGGTACACCAGTAGGGCCTTCAACTCCTTTCTCTCCCCTGACTCCCTTCTGTCCATGTCCTCCCTTCATACCCAAATTGCCCATCATTCCAATATTCCCTTTAGGCCCAATGGGACCAGGTGGCCCTTGATCTCCCTTCACACCCTATAGGAACAGCATAGCAGTCATCGTCATGCATTGGAACTGTTGTGTGCTGAATATAACACACGATAGTACTTACTAACCTTCTTTCCAGGAGGTCCTATAAGTCCAATGTCTCCTTTCTGACCCTTGTCTCCTTTATCTCCAGGTATTCCCTACACAAGCAAAATATACAGAAGAGTGGTTGTAGCGTGATGTTAAATACAAACTTGTGTCCCAGTGTTGCTGATCAAACCCTATTTTGTGTACACACAACTTACATCAGGTCCCGGCTTTCCTGGAAATCCTTTTTGACCTTTAGGGCCTGGGTCACCATCCAATCCCTATAGAGCAATGAAATAAAATATCTTAGCAATATTGGCAGCAGGATTTGGCCAAAAAAAGTCTTACAGGAACTCCTCTAGGTCCAGTGCGGCTAGGTCTTCCTTTCATTCCTTTTTCACCATCGGTTCCATTCATTCCCTGTTGAATGTGTACATATGCATACATATATACATGTGTGGTGACTGCAATATTCTGACTCGTTTTCCTGTGGGGCCAATTTTTCCATCTTCTCCTGGATCACCATCCATGCCTGGTTCGCCCATATCACCCTGTAATGAAGGGAAGCAGAGGGAGAGGGGTATAAGGGAAGACAAGACGAAGAGAGAATGCAGTATGGATAGAAAACAAATGGTAGTAGTCCATGTGCTCTATGTACCATCGGTCCTTTAATTCCTTGGTTGCCATCGGCACCTTTATTTCCTTTATCACCTTTAGTTCCCTAAGAAATGGTATTCACATACATAACTAAGTTGCTGTACCCAAAATAGAATTAGAGTGGTTTACCTTTTTCCCTTCATTTCCGATGGTTCCATTCTCTCCTTTGTCTCCTTTTGGCCCCAATAGACCCTATATAGATATGTATGTATACTCTGTGGCCCTCCTGTGTAGGAGTGAGAGCAGCTCTAATCTGACCTTATCTCCTATTACTCCTTTTGGTCCTCTTGGTCCTGGTGGACCAGGCTCTCCATCAGGACCCCGACGTCCCTTTAAACCATCTTCTCCAAGTGGACCCATGTCGCCCTTATTACCTGGCTCTCCCTGTGTGTGTGTGTGTGTGTGTGTGTGTGTGTGTGTGTGTGTGTGTGTGTGTGTGTGTGTGTGTGTGTGTGTGTGTGTGTGTGTGCACGTGTGCAAGTCTCAATGTCTTACTAATGGCCATTGAAAACTATTAACCCACACCTTTTGTCCTTTCTTTCCTATTGTACCATTCTTGCCGTCCTCTCCATCAAGTCCAGGCATACCTTCAGCACCCTGTACATGATTATGGACCACTATTATATATATCAGATTTGCATGAACATACACACATACTAGCCTCGTTCCCAAGCTCTCCCTCCTCTGCAATATTAATATGAACATACACTCATACCTTTTTGCCCTTGGGTCCCCTTCTTCCAGGTCTTCCTGGAATGCCATCAATGCCATCCAAACCATCCTCACCATCATCTCCCTGTGTACATCAACAAATTGTGCACAACATCCCAGGAAAACTCTTGCTCTCTATTTCCACTAACAACATGTGTATATGTATGTATGTATGTATGTGACCTTTCAATGCATGGATTATGCCTATGTACACATACGTAGGTGTCAACTAATGGTTAATGAAAGCAGCAAAATATGTGGGATTATAAGCGTAAAAGAGGGACATTAACAATACAATAGTACACTGAGCAGGCCTACATACCCTCAGTTCCCAGGCCTTCTCTGATACGCGCAATATTATTGTGCGCGTTTTGGCATTTACCTGGGCCAGGCTAGGCCTACACGTAATTAAGAGTCTACTTGACTGACTAGACTTCTGTGCTGCAACATAAACGCTCGTCACTCAAGCGCATGCCGTGCAGTGGGCTTCACTCAAGCTAGCTGAACCCTAGCTAAGCTATTTGACGCCAGTCTGCCTGAAAATCTGCAGAAGCGGGATAAAGGTAGGCGAAAGCGGGACAGTGGGGAAAAAGTACCAAATCTTGGGACTGTCCTGCGAAATACGGGATGGTTGACAAGTACGTGTACATCCAATTCTCGTGTCAAGTTCAATCTTGTACATGGAATTGATTCACTCACACTTTCTCCCATGTCTCCATCCATTCCCTTTGTACCATTATTTCCTTTTTCTCCCTTCATTCCAACATCTCCTTTATCTCCCTGTATTACAGAACGTCATATTATTTCTGAAAGACTAAGAATAACTATTTCCATTGAAGTGAAAAGCACAAATCAAATGCATTTACTAAGTACTAGCAACACTTACTACTAAGCCTGTATCTCCCATAAGTCCAATATTTCCTTTCTCTCCAGTCATTCCCATATCTCCTCCAGATCCCTGTACACATGTGCACATAATGGCTATGTAAACGTGCATGCATCTATAGTGCTAAGAGTTAGCTACAGAAAGATTAAGAGAGTCATTCCATGCAGTTAGAGAGAAATGTAGAGTATAGAACCTACCATTTCCCCAATGGTTCCATTTTGTCCTTTTTCACCTTTGATACCCATTGGTCCTTGATCACCCTAGTGTTAAAAGAGCATGCTTCTACAAGCACAGCAGTGTTCATACATATAAAGAAGACTTACCTTTTCGCCACCACTGCCCTCATCTCCCATGTCACCACGTACACCTTTCTCACCAGTATCACCACTAATACCCTGAGAGGACAATTACATAACATGGACATACATACACATGGGTCGACATACATACACATGTACTACCATCTCTACATGACTATTCTTCAGTCACATACCATGTCTCCCTTCATTCCTTTACTTCCTTTTTCACCAACAAGACCTTTGGTTCCATTCACGCCCTGCAAAAACAGTCAAGTATGTGAACTCTACACATCTCTCACAGCCACAATGTGGAAAGGCTAAACTCCAAGCAATGTATGTGAGAGGGCACACATGTATATGTGTGTATACACCGGATAACCTGTGTACCTTTTCTCCCTCAGGTCCAGCATCTCCAGGCAGTCCAACTAAACCATCATCACCCATTTCACCCTTTTCACCCTACATATAATACACATGGAGTACGTAATTCACCACAGTCACACACCCCTACCCCCTTACCTTCTTTCCTTTCATTCCAATGAGGCCAACAAATCCCTTCTCTCCCTTGGCTCCTTTAATACCATCAGGGGCCTATTGTATGTGTAACCATATGGTCAAAGCTACACTTCAACATTTTTTCCCTAGAACTTACACGCGGTCTTTGAGCCCCCCTAGGTCCAGGTATACCCTGGTCACCTTTATCTCCAGGCATGCCGGAGTCACCCTAATGAGAAGGATGATGATGAGAGCGAAGAGTAATTAGGCATTCACATTGTGCAGGATTAGACTTACTGGTTCTCCTGGTTCCCCAGTACGACCTCTGGTGCCATTTTTACCAGGGAAGCCTTTCTCACCGTCTGGTCCCTATAACAAAATATTGTGCCAGCACATCCAATGCATCCTTATGTACATACACACCATACATATATGTGCATTTCAGGTGATGTTACTAGAAAAGAACAAATTACCCTCTTTCCTTTGTCTCCAATGGAACCATCGGTACCATTCTCGCCATCATAACCATCCTTGCCTGGTAAGCCCTAGTGAAAGACCAGTGAAAGTGACAAATATGAACTAGTGGAATGCTACGCATTGTGGGCGAGCAGAAGAGGCAAGGCTAGCTACGTTTGCATGTAGTGTGGGGGCACCTCCATATGAAGTACACATTTTATATTCCGGTCAGTCAGTCGTATATATATGTATTAGTTATTACACCCCTAAGAGGTATGTTGCTGGTTTATAGGCCCGAGACCCAGGGCGCGTAGTGCCCGAGGGGAGAGGGCCTATAAACCGCAACATACCGATTAGGGGTGTGATAATTGATTTATAGCTAGCTGCTAGGTGGTTCAACAATTGGTAATTACCAATCAGATATAATCACCCTGATATAGGCACTCTTGACACTAGATATAGTCACTCTTCACACCTTGTAGTGTTGTGGCAGATTTATAGTGCCACTATAAACATAGCAACCACCTAGCAACGGGCTATAAATATATATATATATATATATATATATATATGCCCCCCTGCCATTCATACCTCTAGGTGGGCTCGCCCCGCTTGCTCAATAATACTTGCTTCAGATTGCGGTTATTACAACTTACAATCATGCCTTGTCTTCCAGGGATTCCCATGTCTCCTTTTTCTCCATCTGTTCCATTTTCTCCTTGCATTCCCTAAAACCAATACATTGATGCAAGTTACGTACATTGCATATGTACCCGCTACTTATGAGCACAGAGTGACGATGAAATTATTACCATTTTTCCTTTTGGTCCAATGAAACCTGGAGGACCAAGGGGGCCAACTGGACCAGGGTCACCCTGCATAATCACACCACCAGGAAGGGGGATTCAAAGTGAGGGGTCGAAATCAGAATGGGGTTTAAAAATTCAGTACTAACTTACAATATCTCCCATTGGGCCAGGGTCTCCTTGCATACCGTTTGCACCATCATATCCCTTGACACCTTTTTGACCTGGATCACCCTATGGGACATGCATGAGCACGTGTTTAATGGAACTGGTGCAGTGTGAAGACCATGTCATGACATACCTTGTCACCCTTTTCTCCACCTGATCCCATGTCTCCTTTTTCTCCATCAGGACCTTGCATTCCCATATCTCCCTGGAAACAGTGAGTAATGAATACAGGAGAGTGTGTGAATGTGAATGTGAGGGTACATGTATGTGTACGACCATCAGTATACTTACAGATGCTCCTTTGTCACCAATTTCCCCACGATCTCCACTACCTCCCATTTCACCTTGTTGACCCTACATAGGCACAGGAATGTAATAGTAGCACAGGCACCAGTAATGAATTTAAAGTCCTCACCTTCTTTCCTTTCATTCCAATTGTCCCGGGGCCTCCCTTATCTCCCTTCATTCCTTTCATACCTTGAGGGCCTGGGTCACCCTATGCCAGCAATGAGATGTATGGAACATTCAACAGAATACTATGATCATATATATATTGTACCTCTTTTCCAGGGGGTCCAATTTTGCCAATGTCCCCCTTTTCACCTTTGATTCCAGGAGCTCCATCACTTCCATTATAGCCAACTACACCTTCAATGCCCTGTAAAAAGTGATCAAATTGCTTACAAAAACCTCATACAGGATACAGATCTTTCGAGTCTAACTTCGTAACCTAAATCTACATCTTCTAATCCATACACAGAGAAGTGTACAACATACATATATCAAGACATGATATGACTGCAAGTTCTGTCAGTCTTACTTTCATTCCCCTGTCTCCTTTTTTTCCCTTATCTCCAATTTCACCAATTCTTCCATCAACTCCCTTTTCACCCTGAAAAACACAAAACACTCTGTACATGCCTCACACTAAATGTACATGGTACCTTGATTTATATAACCTAGTACACCTTACAAAAAGCAATATTAGCCCATAAGCACCATTAAGACTGGGATCACCGCACATCTCATACTTACCTTCATTCCAACTTTTCCTTTACTTCCTTGTCCACCTTGCATCCCCTTATCACCCTCAGGTCCCTGTAATCATGAAGTAATTTTCTCTGTTGTATTTGCTGTCACACCCCCCGTCACCACACCACACATACCTTTCTTCCAATACCTCCATCACCACCTGGAAGTCCTTTTATACCCTTCTCTCCCTTAGCACCTTTGTTTCCCTGCACAGAGAGCATACTTTAGGCTAACAACTGTTACTGTGTAGGGCTGTGAACATGGACGTAATGTAAGCCTTTGGCTGTCAAACTGCCACACGATGTTTTCAATATTCTGACGTTGAGGCCCTAGCTGCACAGCTCCAGTCACTCACCATTTTTCCTTTCATTCCTATAAGTCCAGGGGGACCTTGGGGACCATCTGGACCCTGAGGACCAGCGTCACCCTGGAAAGTAACAAGAAACAAGTAAACAAAACCCACAAATAGAATTACGCTCAAGTGTTGTGTGTGTGTTGTAGAAAACTGCTTTAAAACATGGATGAAAGTACACTTACCTGTTTGCCAGGATCACCAATTAGACCTGGCCCTCCTTTCCGACCCTTGACTCCCATATCACCTTTGCTACCAGGAACGCCTTTTTTGCCACTTCTTCCTGGTTCCCCATTTGGGCCCTAATGAATGGAACACAATACTAACTATGTATGGTACTACAGCTACATGTTCAATTTGAAGATGACAACTGATGACCAAGGCCACACAACACAACACAACACCACCTTTTTATAGAAAAATGAGTTACGACAAGTGAAATTTGAACCCATGATACATGCATTCTCATAGGTGGCTTCAGGGGTTAACCCCCCCAAAAATTGAGGGGGGGGGGAGGGGGGCAGAGTCTCCCAATTCCAGTAATATGAGGCAAGCCACTGCAGGAGTATAGCTTTACACTCCCTAGCATGCAGCCCCCCCCCCCCCCCCCCCCCCCCCCAATATTTTACGGTTATGATTCCAGGCAATGGTCTTAGTAACTGAGCTACCAGCAAATAATAAATACAAAGCAAGCAAAGCATCTCAACCTGTTAAACAGAACTCAAACGTAGTATGAAGAGAACCAAATATGTGTGGTAAGGACATTACGTGTGCAAATGTATGTATACGAACCTGTAGTCCTTTGTCTCCAACAATGCCTTTAAGACCTACATTTCCTATCATTCCAGGAGGACCCTACCAGAGTGTGTGTGCAGAAGAGAGATGATGTCATTCAACATTCCTCTTTACACTGTACACAACATGGTATGTAATAAACCACAAGTGCAATATCTATATGTAGGTCATATGATGCCATGGTCAAGGGTTCACATACCTGGTCACCTTTTTGACCTTTGTCTCCTTCAGGACCAACTCCTCCTTTGTCACCCTACAGGGGCACAACTAGGATTGAATCTTAGGAGAGGCAGAAATCAGGAATTACTCAGAAGTCTACAGACTCGGCCACGTGCATACAACTGCTTAACGCATCACATCAAACACTTATACATGGGAGAATAAAAATATATTATGTAGCAGTATACAATGTATATTAAATTTAATATATTTATCACTTGCCGGCAGTCCTGTTTTCCCAAAGCCTCCTTTTGCACCTTTCATACCCTTGTCACCCTTAGGTCCCTGCATATACACATACAACAAGTCACAGCTTGAAATAACCCCACAACAATCTCTTTTAACTTAAGAGAAACATCTGAATACTGAAGACAGACACTTCCTTACCGGATCTCCTTCTGGTCCAGGTGGTCCGTGAGGTTTCATTGGTCCTTCCTATTCCAATAAACATTGAAAAGATCAATCATACTCTCTCCTTTACCTAACTCAACCACTACACATATATACTAGTTGAATGCTACGCATAGCAGCAATAGCAAGTGGAAGAGGCAAGGCTGGTTACATTTGCATGTATTGCACGGGCAGTCGCGGGGTCAAAATGCATCGTCTGATACATACGTACATAACCCGTGCCAGTTGTATGACTAGGTGGGCTCGCTCCACTCGCCAATGAAGAGAGCCCGGAATATAGTTGGATCCTTCAGGATGTTGTATATCATATCACCGCCCTCTCATTCACTACTTACCCATGGAACCCACTCGCAGTCGTCCCCAGGCATCTGGATGTAGATGTAACGGGTATTGATAACAAATGCCATGCAACCGTCAGTGGGCGGAGAGATATTTTCATCACATGACATCATTAGCTCTTCATATGTGTTATAAATATTTATCTGCAAAGAGAAGAGTACTTGTAACTAGTACCCATTTGTGATCTGATGATAGAAAGTGTGTACCTGTTTCCCTCCAACTGGTCCAGGGGGTCCAGGAGGTCCTTTTCTGCCAATGGTTCCGTTTTCACCGTCTGGTCCAGGATCACCCATTGTTCCCTTCTCTCCCATTGGCCCCAAAATACCTTTCTCTCCTTTATCACCAGGTGGTCCGGTGGTGCCATTTAATCCCTTGGGGCCAGGGTCTCCTCTATTTCCTTTATCTCCAACAGTGCCATTTTCACCTGCAGAATATGATACATGTATGTACAGCTTGTTCTATGCCAGCAGACTTGCTGTACTCCACCTTTAATTCCACGTGTTCCATTGATTCCCTTCTCTCCCTCGTCTCCTTTCATACCCTGGTCTCCTATGTCTCCCATATCTCCCTTTGTACCATTATCACCTTTGACACCTGCACAGATACCATGCAAGGCAATAATGTAGAGAAGATCTGTTAGTCATTGTACAAAACTCCATACCTTTCTCTCCTTTTTGTCCCTGAAATCCCTCATCTCCAATGGTTCCATTGCTGCCCTTCGGGCCCATGTCTCCTTTTGTTCCATTCTCACCCTTCGCACCCTTTTGTCCCATCATACCTCTAGCATCAATTGGATCAACTCCTGTAATAAGAGTCAGTTTGTATGGCTCTACATAAGTGATGCATGTGTGCGTATTGGTAACCACTGCTAGCTAACTATACATAAGTATCTGGGCCAGAAAGTTGATGGCTCATGCTATGTGAAACAGCCATTGCAGCTTTTCCTACACTCATATCCATAATGAGAAACGCAGTGCTCTCTGAATCATTGAGCAATATAAATCCAGGGTCAGATTCAGGGTGTGCATAAAGTACCATCCTTTGATTAACAAACATAGCATGCATGCTTTTTGGAAGACAAATAACGACACCTCTCATCACTGTCTCCACCCACGTATGAACGATACTACAGAGAGTGCTTTGGTGGATTAATGTTGTTATTTGAACAAGGGTTTGATTGAAACTGCATCAACTGGTCTAGCAGTTATGGCTCTGGCTTTGCACATAGTTTGTTTTCAGTTGTGCACTCCTTTTTTTCCCTAGATTTGTCCCTGAGATTTGCTGTTGAAACTCACTGTCAGGTGCTCCTGGGGGACCCCGTTCTCCAATCATACCCTTATCTCCCATTTCTCCCTGTAGAGGAATGCATATGCAAATGGATATGATATTTCAGGGCAGACATATATTGTATACATGTATAGTTGATGGATACACTACAGGAAGGAAGCTAACCATTGGGCCTCGACTACCGTGAGTTCCGTCTGTTCCATTAATTCCATCGATACCTGGAATTCCGTCTTCACCATTTGGGCCAGGCGGTCCTGGCAACCCTCGCTTTCCTGGGACCCCTGGCTCACCAGGTAAACCCGTTCGGCCTCTGCTGCCCTTGTCTCCTGGTGGACCAATGCGGCCATTGACACCATCTTCACCATCTGTTCAGTGCACAGGATATATATGCACGTAATCAGTCACAACTCACATCAGATCAGAACCCAACCTCTTCCAGGTTCTCCTGGATCCCCTTTCTCTCCCATCATTCCTTTCTGCCCTTTCTTTCCTGGGAATCCCTTCTCCCCTTTATCACCCATGTCTCCTGGATCTCCATTTCTGCCTGGAATACCAGGCACTCCAGGTTCCCCATTTCTTCCAGGAACACCAGGTTCTCCCATCTCGCCCATGTCTCCCATCATTCCCACATCTCCTTCAGGACCAGGCAGGCCAGAACGACCATCAAATCCCTGTAGAGATATGCACATAGAATTGGTTTGACTGAGCTACCTCAAGTGTGTGTGTGTGCGTGCGCGTGTGTGTGCGTGCGTGTGTGTGTGTGTGTGTGTGTGTGTGTGTGTGTGTGTGTGTGTGTGTGTGTGTGTGTGTGTGTGTGTGTGTGTGTGTGTGTGTGTGCAGAGTCTTGTGCTTACAGGTTCTCCAGTTGTTCCATTATCTCCTTTTTCACCCTTATCCCCAGGAATTCCCATCACTCCTTTTTCCCCCTTTTCACCTTTCTGTCCATCTTCTCCATTCTCTCCATCAGTACCATTCATACCAGGGAAGCCAGGTTTACCTGCAGGGATCCAATAATAAGAGCTGTAACCTCAATCACTGCCAAGGAAGTCAAATAGACGTAAAAGATAGTGCATCCTTTAAAGCTTTTTCCATATAAAGCTTTTTTTAAAGCTTTTCTCCGTGTCTTGAATGAGATTTACCATTCACTGGGCCTCATTGGCAATTCGTTGCTAGTGTCTTACCAGGAAATCCCTTCTCTCCCTTCATGCCATCATCACCAGTCATCCCCTTCTCTCCCATTTCTCCTTTCTCCCCTGGATCACCCGGACGACCCTGCTTACCAGGTCTACCAGGAAGGCCTCTGTCTCCCTATTAGAAACAAAAGCAGTGATCCATTTTCGTTCTGCAGGTAATTACAATGCGTACCTTTGGTCCAGGGCTACCAAGCATTCCCATTGGTCCAACGGGGCCTATGGTTCCATTCACCCCGATCAAACCCTGTTAACAAGAGATATATATGAACTTCTTCAATGTAAACACACACGACCGATGCCAATCAAAGTACACCATAACCAGTATCTAATGTGGAAGGGCATGCAACATGCCGGCTAGTTCTACAAAACAAAAGAGGTGAGGTGATTCATCAAACAGAACAGCAACTGATGTGCTCTCAAGATACATTACATACCGGCTCTCCAGTTGGTCCCTCATCTCCTACAGGGCCTGGAAATCCTATAGAGCCCTTGTCCCCGACTAGTCCCGTGGGACCTTCTGTACCATTTTCACCTTTTTCACCCTAAAGAGTATTAGTATCACATGGGATAAACGATACTGCTTGAAATGTAGTACACAGCATAGAGTGCGCACACACAGACAGACACATGCAGACACACACACACAGACACACACACACACGTGCACACACACATACACACACACGTGCAGGACATGGTGAAACCTACCTTCATTCCTGGAGGTCCTTTTCTACCGGGGATGCCATCTTCTCCAGGTTCACCCATCATACCCTTGGTTCCCTGCAATAAACAGACACATAAGTAATCTTCAATTTCAGCATTTCTTCCAATGCTCTACATTTTCTCCCATCTTGCCCATGTCTCCGATGTCACCAAGGCCACCTTTATCTCCATCAAAACCCTGAAGTATAAATAACCTCAAATGTTACATTTATGATTGAAAATGTGTAGTTACATCCAATCCTGGAGGTCCAGCACGGCCCTGGTCACCATTGTCACCTTTTGGCCCTATTGAACCTTTGAAACCCTGAGAACATAAATTCACCACAGATGATTCATACACTTCACAAGTTGTGTATACACATCTCTACATTCCAGCACAGTATGTAGATATGCTTACTTTTGGTCCTGGTAAACCGCTTCTTCCATCGATTCCTTTTTCTCCTTTGGTACCATTCAGTCCCATATCACCCTGAAGTAGGGAACCACAATTGTCCTTAGAACCCTCCCAGGATAAAACCGTAAGTTTCATGCGCCTAAAACATAATCCATACCCCCCCCCCCCCCCCCCACACACACACACACACACACACACACACAGATACACAAACACACACACACACGTCAGTACCTTGTCTCCTTTTTTGCCCATAGGTCCCACATCACCAGGACTACCTTTTGGTCCCGCCCACCCCTATTGTATACACAATACAGAGTGATTACCTCTTGTGAATTGCAGACGTACATAAATACATAGCAAACGTGAGGTATGCAAAGGAACCTTACCTTTTGTCCTATCGGGCCTTCTGGACCTTGATTTCCTGGATCTCCTGTAGGACCTTGGTTACCCTGTGAAAGGTGTGTGTAGGTATACATGCAGTGGATTAAAAACCATGCAAAAAGTGTGTGAAGTTTTTGTGGTGGCTTACATGGGAATCTACACAAACACAGTACTTGGGACAGCAAAATATGTCCCGTTTATTGAGGTGTGTCCTCATTTCAGGGGTCCTGATTAGAAGGGTTTCACTGTATTTCAATGCCACTCCATTGCAAAATTAAAGTCCAACTAAGTATCCATCTACTCAGATTAATGTTGTGGATATAAACAAGACTACTTGCCTTTGGTCCAATATCTCCACCAGATCCTGCATCACCAGACGGTCCATCTTCTCCCATAAAACCCTGAATGAGTGAGTATACTAACTAACAACAGCACTGAAATAAAACATTATGCTACGGAAATACCACTTTAGTAAGTAGTGAATTAATTCACTCTCAGAAGTAGCAGTGGGTTTAAACCTACGACTCTGATGCCTCTAAACTTGTGTCTTAGGCCACTTGGCCCCACACACACACCAAATCCCAAAACACAAACTGTCACTGTACAAAGATTTATTGTGTCTACTAAACTTGGGGTATTAAGGTGTCCATTATATCTCAACCAGTTACACATTCAAACTAGATACGTGCCTACATATATATTATTATGTAACTGCTTGGCGGAAAGGAGGATTAAAGTTTACATTATCAACTAACTGGTGGTCCAGGGTCTCCTTGATTTCCTGGGTCACCTGGCTCCCCCTTATGACCCTTGTCACCCTGTGACATAGCGATGCACACACACACTCACTCAGTGACATCCAAAAGGATTGCTGATATGCTCTCTACCTTATCACCCATTTTGCCAGATGGTCCTATTAGTCCAATTGTACCGTTCCGACCAGGCTCACCAGGATCACCCTGACAAACACAGAAGTCATAATGTCTTACTCTTTCAGTGCAAATTCACACACATAAAGACCTCGATAGTATACCTGATGAATTTGGATGCTAGCAATATGTACACACTAATCATTGTATACTGCTCGAGACTGCTTACTTCATCTCCTGGGAATCCATTAGCTCCATCAGTACCATTAATGCCATCAATTCCAGGTATGCCATGCGAACCAGAGTGTCCCTGGAGAGAAGGGAGAGGGAGAGGGAGAGGGGGAGGGGGAGGGAGAGGGAGGAGGAGGAGAGGGTGAGGGAGAGGGAGATATAGGAGATGACTATGAAACTAGTACATGTACGCAATCTTCAACATGCAAAAGTTTCACATACTGGATTGCCTTTCTCTCCTTCGTCTCCATCCATTCCTTGATCTCCCATCATTCCCTTTTCACCTATTGTTCCGTTTTCTCCCTGAGAGAGAGGGAGAGAGAGATGGAGAGAGAGAGAGGGAGAGGGGAGAGGGGAGAGGAGAGAGGAGAGAGGGGGCAGAGGAGGAGGGGGGGAGAGAGACATTTAGGACAGTCTTGGCATTGGAACCAAAAACCTACCATGGCACCTTTAAAGCCTTTTGTTCCATTGTCACCTTTTTGTCCCTCAAAACCTTTGCTTCCGTTGAATCCCTATCATTACAGTGACACCAACACTTGATCACACAGACATTCTGTAAAGTGGTGTGTATTCATTCACCTTAGGTCCCATTTGCCCCTTCCGACCAAATTCTCCTGGGTCTCCTACAGTTCCATTGTCTCCCTGAGATTCGTGTATTAGTATACAGTAGGTATACAGAGTGTGTGTGTGTGTGCGTGTGTGTGTGTGTGTGTGTGTGTGTGTGTGTGTGTGTGTGTGTGTGTGTGTGTGCGTGTGTGTGTGTGCGTGTGCGCGCGCACCTTCATTCCCATGGTTCCATTAATTCCTTTCTCTCCTTTTTCTCCCATGTCTCCTTCTATTCCTTTAGTTCCCTGCAGTTTAAGGAGCAGTGTGTGAATGCAGTATTACAAAATACAAAAACTCTAACATTTAATCCAGTTTCTCCCTTTTCTCCTTCCATTCCCTTCTCTCCTTTTTCTCCGACATCTCCCTACATTTGGGCATCTGTTCTTAACAGTCTCTCTGCCCAAGACAAGGGGCTCTAGATGATGTAAATTAGACATACCTTCATTCCTGGAACCCCTGTCCTGCCAATGTGACCCTTAGTACCTTTCACACCAGTCTCACCTTTATCGCCCTATAACATGAGTTACAGTTGTGATGAAATAGTCAATACATGTACAGACACTTGAGCCTAGTATCGTTATGATCATGCTTTTCATCTTTTCATCCATGCTCTGCAGTGTATATGTCTCACATCATCTCCGGGAAAACCCTGTCTGCCATCGATTCCTACCACACCTTTCTCACCACTACCACCATCCATACCCTGCAATGGTATAACCAACAGGAGATCTGCCATCATCGGTCGTGTGTGATTCTACTTACGTCAAGTCCAGGGGGTCCTCTTCTTCCATCTTCACCTGGGTCTCCTGGTATTCCCTTGCGGCCTGGGATGCCCTGCACATAGACACATGATATGCAAACATTTCATAAACAAAAGACACATACAATAATAATACTACTCAAAGAAGCTGCCATAGTACTACTGACATCGACCATGCGCCCACAAAAAGACACATACAAAATTCTACTATTCCAGGCACAAGTCATTTAGTTCAACGTCTTGCTCATTGCACACTACTCATAAAGCACAGTCCCGTTCCCATTCTTACTCTAGGTCCTTGTTTTCCGGGGAAGCCCTTTTCTCCTTTGGTTCCATTATCACCATCTTCACCAGGGAATCCTTTCTCTCCTGGTGGACCCTCTCGACCAGGGGTACCAGGGGTGCCATTGACACCTGGTATACCAGGGACACCCTGCGTGGGGTGGTGGGTCAGCATTTAGGTCCAAATCTTTCATGAAATATAGTTTACATACTTGCTTTCCAATTCTGCCCGGGTTTCCAGGTTCTCCCTTCATGCCTTTTTCCCCATCATACCCATCCATTCCCTATGGAAAGGTCACATCATCAAACAACATACATAAGCAAGTGACATCATCCACATCCATACTCACAGGATCTCCGGGAGGTCCTTTCCTACCAGTTAAGCCTGGTGGACCAGGTGGACCAGGGGGACCCTAGACAGACACAACCAGTTATACTTTACTTCACGTGTGTACAAAATATATGTACCATTATTCCAGGGAGACCAGCTCGGCCATCAGTTCCATTAAGACCAGGATTACCGATATCTCCCTCATCTCCTTTCGTACCCTGTGGTTTAATAGTGTGTAATTGCTATGGGACAGAGGCTTTGGAGCAAACATTACATTATCTCCCTTTTGTCCTTCCAAACCCTGATCCCCTTTATCTCCATCCACACCCTTTTCTCCCTTGTTTCCCTGTATGGCAGCAACAAATTCAGTAACGCATGGAGCACTCCACTCTCTAATCAAACACTGATAAACAGCGTTCATATGTGGCAGAATATTCAAGTTCTAATCCCCACATATGAACTGCTGCTCATAAGTGAAATTGTGATGCTGTAAATGAACCTTGTATCCTTTCTCTCCAACAAAGCCTTTCTCTCCCTTCACACCTTTGTCTCCTATATTTCCCTATGAGAAGAAAAATTTGCGCACAACTGAAACACAGAAGAATACTTTGTGATCCAATAGCACTATTCCATCAACACAGTGCCTTCTACACAATCATGCATACAATCGAATGTTTCCAGAATGAAGGTTACTTACCTTTTCTCCTGGGGGACCAGCTCTGCCACGTTGACCCTCGTCGCCTTCATCTCCACTTTCACCTATTGCACCTTCTGGACCCTGGAAACCAGAAACGGGTATTTCTGTAGTAACTGGCTAGCTGGGTGTAAATATGTATCATAGCACACTAGAACTGATGCATGTTAAAGCCCATGGATACACAAAGAAAGTAGAAACTACGTAGATGCAAGGTAGGTAACACACATATTGATATTTCACTGACTGGGGGGCCTGGTGGACCCATTCTGCCATCTATTCCCTTCTCTCCGTCTGGACCAGGCGAACCATCTGTTCCATTATGTCCCTTCTCACCAATATTTCCCTGCACACAATCACATGATACAAATAATTCTGCCATAGTATTCTCTTAAGAAAAAATTGCGTACCTTTTCTCCTTCATCTCCCTTTTCACCACCATTCCCCTTTCTCCCATCTTGCCCCTTCTCTCCATCATCTCCCTTCTCTCCCTGGTCTCCACTTTCCCCATTCTCACCAGGAGATCCAGGCAAACCTTGGTCACCCTGAATCGTGAGGGATGTGTTGAAGGACTGCAACTGAAGTGCAAATCACAAACAAGATTACCTTCACTCCAGGGAAACCCTGTCTTCCATCATCTCCCATATCTCCTGAGGCACCCATGTCTCCTTCGAGTCCCTGTTACACACACACAGATACAGACACACACACACAATTCAATAAAACACAACTGGAGAGAGGGTGGTGTGTGCAATTACTGGGTCTCCAGGTGGGCCTACTCTGCCACGAATACCCTCAGGTCCTGGATCACCCGTTGGACCAGGAGGTCCCTATATGAAGAACGAATAATAGCACACGTCATAAGTTGAACACACGATTGAATTGACCAGACCCAAATAAAGTTACTTACAGGAGGTCCGTGAGGCCCTTTCCTTCCGGCAGTTCCCTCATCTCCTTTCTCACCAACATCTCCCTGTTGAGAGTCAAGGAGAAGTAGTCAGCAGTATATAGATTTTCATGCTTCACATCTTAGTCTCTGGTATGCATTAACCCTCCCTACCTCTCAGTATACTTACTTTCAGTCCTTTAGCTCCATCTAGTCCGGGAACACCTGCTCTGCCGTCAAAGCCCTGACATATACAAATACACTCAATTCTACTTAGCAGCAATCACATGTACATGTACATGAATATGGTCACTTCATATTAGGAAGAGAGGGAGAGAGGGAGGGAGGGAGGAGGAAGGGAGAGAGGGAGGGAGGAGGGAGGGAGGGAGGGAGGGAAGACAGAAGGGTAAATGGAGAGGGAGGGAATGGTTACTGGATCTCCTGTGGGTCCATCATCTCCAAAAGGTCCCGAGTCCCCTCTCATTCCTTTGGTCCCCTAAATATTAAGACAATGTGGTATTTGGTCCTACATGCAATCACATGACAAGCCACTAAATTGGTCTATACTTACATTTTCTCCTTTGTCTCCTGGTTCTCCCTTCATACCTCTATCACCCACTGGACCCTAGTGGGAGACAAGATATAGAAGTATACACATATACATAACTAATGTCTGCATGAAAGCGGTCATAGAATTGCAAGTTCCAGGGGTGCAGCCAGGATTTTAAAAATGGGGGGGGGGCTCAAAAAGTCAGTGGTGCACACGCGAAGCATGTCGAAAATTTTGATTAGCCATGCCCCCATTTTGGACCGATCACTCTCGGCTGGTAGCACGCTAACACCGCCGCTCAGCGAACCACGATTGCGAGTTTCGTAGCTACCAGCAGTACGAATAAGTGTACTGTAGTGCTGTAGCGAGTGACACTGTAGAGTCTCTGAGTTGAATTAGCCACTGTGGGGCTCATCTAGAGCTAGAGGGGGGGTTCATCCGAACCTGCTAACAATTTGACCTTTTGAACTTCTTTATATCGGCGTCTCCATATAATATATGCATGCAGTGGCAACGAAACAAGCACGTAGAGTATTTTACAGTTCTAACTGCTTATGTTTGTCATGTTTGTCAGGCCCAGCGATGATATAAACAGAGTCTAAGATAGATCATTGGGCCCAATTTAGAATACAAAGGGGGGGCTCGAGCCCCCTGAGCCCAATGCTAGCTACGCCCCTGAGCTCTACTAATGAGTCTCTCTATCACGTACAACACCCTAAATCTTTTGATAGCTTGTGGGAACAACATTACGCATGCACTAGACCCTATAGATGCAAACTACAGCACAATACACTTAAATCAAAGAGCTTGCATAAGCTTTAAACCTATATACATTACTTTTCCATACAGCTCTACCAACTGAATATATGTGTACATTACACAATGACAATTCGTGCACAGGCAAGCAATGTACATTTAGCCTAGGTACGTAACTTAATTGCTTACTCGTTCTCCTTTCTTTCCTGGTGGTCCTATATCACCTGTACCACCTTTCTGTCCCTGAATACACGACAAAGACAGCTCCCTCAATAAACAAGCTACAAGACCAATGGCATACACACAAAAATGATTTACATACAGGCATTCCAGTGGGGCCTTCTCTGCCAGGGTAGCCCTAAGAATGATGATGGTGAGAGATATTAACATACACCTTCATAATAATTAATTTTGGGAGCATACCGGTGGTCCTCTGGGGGGAATACGATTCTGAGTGAATAAGAACAGGAGAGACAGAGAGAGAAGGATCATATAGCTTAGAAATACATATGGTACTGGGAATTGCAAGTATATTGCAACCATGTGTACATGTGGATAGGCAAATAGAGAATGACTAATGCCGAGGAGTTAAGACTTGGATTTCTGAATGCTGCTGCCCACCAGCATCCCGATCACTCACATAAGAAAGATATCACTCACTTGCAGATTTGTGCAGTTAGTTTGAGCTACACTGACGTTGTTAGAGAATAGCAAAGTTCTTACCTACAGAAAAAGAGATGTGCTCTCAAGCTTTACATCTATCCTATTGAGACACACTCACTCTCGTTGAAGGGTTATATGCTACAAGATCGGAGAATCCAACAGTGCTTGGCATGTTAGCCAACCAGAGAGAATTGACCACAGTACAGTTTACAATCATAGTCAATAATTTGCTCTCTACACTGACTCCGATAGATTGCAGTGATCCCTGCGTGTAAGGTTTGGGAATGGCTGCTCTTACAGATATATCCCCTGGTAAAAGCACTCTTAACATATGCAGTGATGAGTCAAAACTCTCATGACCCACAATCAGATCGTCAGTGTTAAATATTGCTATTGAGCCTGTGTAATCATCCAGTAATGCCTCAGTATATAGAGCAAATCCAGTGGGGAAGTCTGAACTGATTTGCTGCCAGTCTGAGTTGCTTGTCAATGTTGTGTCCATTAAGGGGACACCTGGATCCACTCCATCATCTCCTGGATCGACCCCTACCTCCGCTAGGAAGTCAACTGCATTGGAAAAAATGTAAAGTGACTAATTATTTACTGATGAAATAAATAGCAAATACACGCCTACACTACCTCATCTCATATGCATATTCAAACGTACGGATGAAATGAAAATGCACATGAGTTTTAAGTTTTGCTCCTGTTGAGAAAGCTACAGTTGAACAGAATAGGCACTTACACTAGCACATCACATAAATCAAACGTAATCAAACACACAACATTAATTTTCAAGATGAATGGAAATGAATGGTAACTCTAAGCTTTGCTTCTACTCGGTGAGAGCTACATTTGAGCACAATTTACCACTTATGCTAGTTGTTTTCATATATGTATATGTATGCACACCGCAGCCTGAAAATGTTCATTCTGTCCAGGGAAACACCACAAAGTCTTCCATATGTTACCACCTTCCCCAACCCCACTCATGCATGTACCCCCTCTGGCACTGCAGTTCCCATATATAGCTCAGGAAAGAATGCCTATGGATAATACTTCAAAGCCTGCCCATATGGTTCAATCATACTACTACTCTTCAGCTCAGGTAGGCTTGGTCCATACATAGCATTTGAATAGCTTCACACCATCACAGTACACACACAAAGTACACAGTCAGTGTACAGCTGGTGCTGTAATACACAGGATATGTGTGGAGGGACTGGTATGCATAGTGTAGTAGTAGACAGATGGA
This sequence comes from Theonella swinhoei, assembly GCA_963970385.1. Classification (NCBI taxonomy): domain Eukaryota; kingdom Metazoa; phylum Porifera; class Demospongiae; order Tetractinellida; family Theonellidae; genus Theonella; species Theonella swinhoei. The sequence continues at coordinate 2,063,714 of OZ019948.1, read as the reverse complement.
GTCATCAGGACATCTCAAGTTTTCACCAATTGCATGGCTGTGTACAACTGGTTTACACAGTGTTTTTGATCATGGCCTGATGTTGTTGTTGTTGCATAAATGTTTGAGTGGGAGTAGGGCCACAAAGGGCAGATTGGGTGGGAAAGAACCTAGTGACTTAAAACAATGGAAATCTTACTGCTATCATTAATTAATAACATTGAATGTTTAACAAAGGACACTGATTAGCGTCAACTACATGCATGTTCTCTAGATTTACTTGTGAAAGAGCAAGGCAAGTGTTAGAATACTCAAGTGCTAAATTTTAAGGTCCAAAGTTGCAGCATCACAAACTTGTGCTAATTCTACAAAACCTGAGCTGAATTTTCGCATAATTGCAGAAGACTTATACATACACATTGGAGCCTACACGCACACACACACAACACCCTAAAACCTACTCAAATACTGCACTATATATAGAAATATTTCCATAGATGCAGGCCAGCTAAAAAATCTGGCAGTATTTCACATGCAATAACAATATTGTGGGTTTGTGTCTCCCCACATGAAGCAGATGGCCTACTGCACAACCACAATCAGTGTACAAGTAGTAGAGTTAGCATAATGGCAGATGGTTGCATTCCTGTTGGGAACCTCAATGATGTGACAGGAAACATGGTCTAAACCACCATGCACTAGGGAAGATAGTTTCCTAAAGAGGAGGCTCTAAAATTGCTACAGATGTCAATACCACAAAGTTGCACAGTAGAATACCTTTCCAATGATTAACATGTAATCAAATGATGAGAATATACTACTAGGTGCCAATTGCCTGTCATTTCCCTTTCAAGTGCAGATATACTATAACATATTTCACCTGTTGCCTCTGTAGTGATGACTGGTAGGTCTATTGCACTATTTGCTATGTGTAGTAGTAATACAAGAGTGGCGATGGGCCTCCAGTGAACGCCCATCTTGCCTCACAAAACAGAGCTGGGAGAGACTGTCTGACCAAAGTCAGGCGTGATGACTTGTTAACACTGCCTTCTCTCACTGAAACAATACAAAATTGCATGTGATTGATTACACCAATAATGTATGTGCAGTAATGGGACAATGCCCTCATGTGAACATTGAATCACTGTTGTGTGCTAGCTACATATAATACATTTTCTGCTGTGAGCATTAGCCTACATGTCTACCTCACCGCGATACCATGTGAATACCATTCTCTCCGTGCATAAGCTATCTAGGATAGCTCCCATTATCCATAGTCTCGTGTATAGTGACCTTCACATGCAACTTCTCTCACGAGTCTAAACCATGCAAGAGTAGCCATATATATTAGTTTGAATTCAACGGCTTCGTATTCACACTGTCGCATGCTGTCATGTAGCAGCGTCTGATAATGTCAGTTTGCAAAGTAGCTTTCTGCAGCGCTCCAATTGAGAGCATCTTTATTGTACAGATGCCCCTACGGCGCGACGACAAAGGCCGCACTCGAATTTACAACGTATGGCCAGCCTGCGTATAATTACACGCAAGCTTATATCTCCATGCTTCAACTCACCAAGTGATCAATATTCTCTCTCAACTGCATTCGAAACAGGTCTGGGATTACTCCCTGTCTGCACTACTAGCCACAGCAAATAGCCTCTGGTCCAGCAGAGCAGTTTTGCAAGTGCGAATCTACTTCTTCTTCGTCTTTGTAACCTCCAGTAATACACGTGCGCTTATTTTCAATAATTAGCGTAGATCCAGCTCCGCCCACTAAACTTACGCGGAACCTGCGACAGAGTACAGCCCTCTTGAAAAATTATGTAAAAATCCATATAACCCTTTGGTACATCTACAGATTGCGAAAACCACGAAAGGAAAAATGGAAGTATAAAATGAGGTAAAATTGTGACTAAAAAGAAATTCATAAATTTATAGTCTTTGGGTGGAGATCTTGCATTCGTCTTATGTAAGCTGACATCTGGACACATCATACTGTAGTTCAATTCCTGACCAAGTGTCAACAGGGATGTTCAACTGAAGTAGGAATAATACCACAGTCACTCCAACTAAAACCACAATATACTGACTATATATAAGCAGGAAGTTATATAGCACTGCAGTGCAGTCACAAGTAGCAGTGAGATACCTCAATGCACACGACAGTTCTCTTATCTCATAGTCACTTTTTAAGTTTTGGATTTTCTCCCTCATAAAATTTCTTCAAAAGCTGAATGGCCTCTTCTTTCATCACTCCAGCAGAGCAATGAAGGGGCTGCAGTGTACTGCCAATGTCAGTTGAGCAGCCAGACTTCAGTTCTCTGTGATGAACATCCAATACACTTCCACAACCACCAAATCGTTCATTAGAGCATCCATAGACTACATTGCAGAGGCCAACTAGTCGCAGAGCATGTGCACACATAATACAGGGTTCAACAGTTACATAGAGAACTGAAGAAATGCATAATTGTGGCAATAGTTCCTCATTCTTTTTACAGTATTCTATCAACTGATCCACTGCCACCATTTCTGCATGTCTGGTAGCATTCAAAGTCTCATTCACTTCATTGCAACCTCTTGCAATAATCTCTCCATGTTTAACTACCACGCAACCAACTGGTACTTCTCCGCCATCTAATGCATGCTGGGCCATGTCAAAAGCACACTTCATCCATTTTTCATGGTCTAGACTTTCAACGGGTAGTTCTGCCATTAGACAACCTGTGTAGTGAATTGGCAAACTAACCACGGTATACTCTTAGCAACAGGGTGGAATTACGACGCAATCTGCAGTAACAAAGATATGACGCACACCCATGGCCACGCAACAGGGATAAGGTTTCCAATCAATGCGCCCCTACAAAGGGGGCGGGGCTCACTCTAGTTGGCTCAAGAACCAAAGCTACGACCAAATTCTCTGGTTTAAAGGAGGTAGTTGTGGTAGAGATATTTAGCCGGAATACTGTAACTTCATCTATACACCAGAAACACCTGGCATGGATACTTCGCAGCCATGCAATTATTGCGCACGTGACAGAACTTCTCAAATATGTATTGCGCAGTGCGTGGGCGATCAAACTAAAACCACCGTGTATGTATCTCCATGGCTGATAAACGTGAGTTAGCGTAGCCTCTGCTAGCTGCGTTTCCTAAGACATTGATCAAGATACTGCACATCGATTTGGTGAGTGTATGATTATCTGTTCACAGTTCTCATAAAGCGAATGAAAGGTCTATTAGTCCTGCATGCCTACCTGCAACTATATACTGGAAACGAGACTTGAAAGAGGTTGAGGCGATGTATGTATGGTGCATAGAGCAAATATATAATCATGTAGTCTTTATATACGTTGTGTGTTGTAGCTATGATGTTGTGACTGGATTGGGTAGGCAGAAAATCGCATCAAAGTTGCTGTACGTTGCACGTTGCAATTAATGGACTATGAATACCATTAATCTGGAAGGCTTACCGCAGCTCGCGCGGAATGCAAAATGTTCGCGGGCTTCGGATAGATTTACGAGATCACAGCAATGCAAGGTGCTACTGGAAACCTTTGCATGTGAGAGCAGATGGCTGTTACCTGTATTTGCCCAAACTAAACCCACCAAACTCCTGAAGGTGTTCAGTGGTGGTTACTTGTGGTCAACTGATGAATTTCTCTGCGTAGTGTGCTGTTGCATGTAGGTGAAAGAAGACTGTGGAACATAATGTATTTTCAGTTGAAAAATGGATACAGTATAGCTGACGATAGTTATGGTCCTATCGCCACTCTTGCTACAGTAACATGACCAGAAAGTTAAATTTTACCATAATTGTAAATCTAATAGAGTTGTGGCCATGAGAATAGAGTGCAAGTTGTCAACAACTGTACATACCCTGGTGCACAGCTTATACACTTTGGTTGAAAAGAGGGTAAATTTCAAGCAACCACACGCTCTATCATGTAGTGTTCTGATAGAAAGATGTAACATGATCGTACTGTCCCAGCATCATGAATGGTGGCATTAAGGGGTAGGCCAAGATACCTGTGTACAAGCCAAGATTCCATCGAGCCTTGCTGTATGTTGTTACCATCCAGAGTGCTTATACAATGCAATTATTTACTCCCATCTTCCAATCAAGCACATTGGGTGTGTGCAGTGATCTAGTACACAGAGCTGGCACGCATTGTCACTGTATCATACATGTAAGAGTTAGTTAATTGTTATCAGAGAGATGAATGCGCAGTATCCTCGGCTGTTTATAATCACTGATGGTATATGTAAAGAAACTTAAAGACTCATTGCATTAACAACACAGTTGGGATTACTGCATCAGTACTTCCAGTGCATCCTTCAATAACTTTGATGACCTTCTTAGAAGGTATATAATCTTTTAAGTGGGTATGGTTAACAGGACACGTACGTTAATGTTATTTAATCACTACATGTATACAAATGCTGTGATTGCTGCAGTCCTACTGTCTCAGCAGTGCACAGCAAATCATTTGTAAATGAGATTAGCATCAACATCCTACATCTGCTATTGTGTTGTGTGTGTGTCAGAAACAAGTAGATTGAAATTGTAGTTGCGTTGTTCTGTGTTCCTAGGTTCCACTCCTTGGAAACAAGGCTAGTTGTGTGTCAAAGAATAGTATATGAAATTACAATAGAGAGGTCACAATTGAATCCTTGTACTAATCCCTCCATCTCCTTCCTGCAGAAGTGAAGTGAGTGCAGCAGCTGACAGGCTGTGGACTTGCCAGAGCCACTCAGGATGGGCTCCTCCCTCACCCCCTTACCCCTGCTAATTAGCATCATCATACCATTGCTATTACATCATCACACAGTTCCTGTGGTTGCATTCCGTTTAATAACAAGTAAGTCTTTGGGTGGGTGGGCAGAAGCAAGCCAACCTAGTTGTACACATGGTGTGGGCTTTGCATATATATTGTTGTGTCCCCTGGGTACCCATATATATGGCACATTGTGTTCCACACAAATGTGAAGCAGATCACTTCTATTGCCATAATGACTATCCTAGGGGAACTTGCACTTGTAAGTGCACGAAATATTCTTTGGTTATTGTAAGGACTGATTAGAAAATGATAAGATCAGGGGCAAAAACTCTTCAACAGCCTTCATAATGCAATGGATTCCTTTCCATAAGGAGTAGTACTTACAGCATATTTTTTACCATCCTGTATTGTAGTATTAGTCTTCAAAGCTGGGTGGGTGTGTTGGGGTGAGTATCTAGTGGCTAGCGGCAGTGGTATGGCAACAGCTGACAGTTTGTATTGGCAATGCTCTGGAATGAGCTTCATTCTGAGGCAGTGGTACTGTTCTAGCAAGCAGTGTTGGTTTCATTGCCATCCCTATATCAAAACTACATAAAAGTTCCAGTAATGTGAGTAAGTGGCAAGTAAGTATTACAGATGTTCTAGTTCCAGTCCCCCTCTAATATATTCTGTGTAGATATATATACACTAAATATGTTGGAGATGAATACTTTCTCTGCTGTGTTTATGCCAAGATGAGAGTCTTGCCCAATGGCAGTGCCTGGGATTGTGTATATCACTTCATTTCTGGCACTAACAAAGTTGCCATATACTTGGATGGAGCTGCAGCTTTGAACAGTTAACAGTGGAGATGAATTGCAACTTGGCAGGTTTTCATGAAACGGTCCGATTTATTTCAATAGATTTGATGTGCATGTTCAATCAGTCATGTAGTTTCAGTGTTCCTTGCAGCATCAACAGAGCACGTTAGTCTGTAGTAAGTGCTGCTAGTGCTGGTCTCCTTAAGAACATGGCCACTGTTTTTTTAACCTTTGTGAAAATCATGAAATAGAGGCATTGAGTAAAGAGTGGATAAGTATTGCTTAGTCTAGTGAAATAAACCACTCCCTGTTAAACTGATTTACTTCACAAGTCTTTGTATTTTTATGAAAACAAATTCAACTATTCCTTATCCCTAATGCTGAACAGCTGTTTCATCTGCTACTTGTTAAACACATCTGATAGTCTGATGATGAGATGGGCATGTCCATACAGGAGGGAGGGCTTCATGTACAAACATGGCTCACTCTTAGCTTCCTGGTTCAAGAAATCTGACCACTCATGTCATGACCATCTGCATACCATCTGTAGAGTTTGCTGCCTATCACCTCAAATCAGCTCAGGAATCCACTTGAAAGACTGACCTCCAAGTACTCACCCACACATGTTGATGTTCTTCACTATCATTCACATAGGAACATATAGGTGTAATTCTCCCCCTTCATTCCCACCTATGTAACCTAAAGGTGTGGCTAGTAGTGTGGCTAGTTTGAAACTCACATTCATGCAACACAGAATTATAGGAATGGCTAATGAATTCTTTAAAGACCACTGCCCAATGTATTGGCGTTCATGTGTACAAAATATGTGTACATGGACCCAAAATGGTTTGTGTTTGGGCCAGAAGAGAGAGCTTTATTGCTGTGTGAATGACAGTGGCTTTTGGCTGTGTCGAGCATGTTGCCACGGACTAGGGTTGTAAAATATGCTGGAATGTAGCAGACTGTCCAGTGTGACGACGTATTGCCACATCGTACTGCTGAGAGTATTGGATATCAAGTGCTATAGTATCACCCCTTTATAAAGGGCACTAATTAACTTTTGCAGAGTTTGTTCCCTATTTAGGTATAGCGTCAGTAGAAGAGGGGTGTAAGCATATTAGTTACTGAGTGGTTACATGTATTCGTACCCCCCACCCCTCAATCCTCTTCATTCATAGTTGATACAATTGACTCTGTCGGATTACCGGACGACCCAATAGGAAACGGCGCCATCGTTTTTCCCGGCCCATCTAGTGATTCTGATAACGGATACTTTCTGAGCCGTCAGTTAACAGGAGATGCAAACTCTGAGGATTGGGCAACTATTTTCTCCCACTTCCCACGAGAATTCTCCCTCACTCTAGTCTACATTAACATTTCGGCCTCCAGCGAAGACCTATTCTTCATTTCTGATAGTGAAGGGACACTAATTGGCGTTGAACTACAGAGAACTGGTGATGATGATGAAAGCCTTTTGGTAGTGACATTTCCCGGTGTGAGTGTTAGTCAGTTAATTCCTGTGAGTGACAACGAATATCATTCTATCAGTTTGAAGTTGGAAGGAAAGTTTTTGACAATTTATGTTGACTGTGATTTGCATTCATTTTTGAAATTGGAGTCAATGCCAGAGAATATCACAGTGACTGACAGTACAGTTTTTATGCTATTTGACGATGGATATGTGGTATGCAATTCATTGTGTGTGCGCATTAAACTTGTCTCAGCTAGCATATACACGTGTGCTGCGTACAGTACACAGTCCATGTAAACCACAATGAACCACAAAACCATATCATCGTGCTTTAGTTTTGTAAACTGAGTTTGTCTCAGTACTACTAGCCAAATAGTTGTGTGTAGTTATGTAAGTATGGCCATACCTACAAGTGCACACTCCCTTCCTTACTCCTATATACCGTTACTCTGATAGGTACAAACAGCAGATGTGTCCAACGACCGAAACCTAGTCAGTACATCCTGTCCTAACATCATTCCAGTGAGTATGAGTCAAACACTATTGTACCTAAATTATTATCCTATTTTGTCATATCTGAAGGGAGTGACTGGGCCTCCTGGACCACCGGTAAGTCACCATTTCTTTCTATGAAACCCTCTGCACTTAGTGTTGGGTTTAATTTTCTGTCGCAGGGTCCACCTGGTGTGGAGGGCCCCCCTGGCCCTCCTGGAGTCATTGGTCGAAAGGGATTACCTGGACAAAAGGTCCGATAGTGTATAAATTATGGTTACGATGCTGGTATGCTATTGAAATTGTGGTTTTAGTTCTGTCAACTGCGTTATATGTAGGGCGATGTTGGACCAGATGGACCTCCGGGAGAACCAGGAGAAAAGGGAATGATTGTAAGTCACTTGTGTCCCATAAATGCATGTGTATGTAGTATTTACGTGCATGTACATATACATGTACTATATGGAGTGTACTCCCTGTGTGGTTAACCAGTGGAGTAAATAGCTTCAACACACTGTAATGTACATAGTGTGGAACTGGAAACTAAGTGTGCATACTTGGTGGCAAGGAGCATAAGTAACCATCTGCAGTCAGCGTTTGATCTGTGTATTCACTCATCCTGTGGCATATCAAGCATTGTATAGCTTTGGAACTAGCCCAACTGATCCCACACATGCACCATTTGAAACTATTGACACTAGTAGGCATGGTACACTCAATGGAATCAGTACCCAGACACCAATAGCCCCAGAAGGAAGTATTGCAAAACCTTATCGGGTACTTTAGAGAGCAAAGATACCCTCTTGATTGTAGATGCCTTCCCTTGGGTGTGGTTCCACACTCTACGTATGTAACTATATTAGTTTCTGGGTTGTGGTTGTTACTGTAGGGTAACCAGGGACCCAAAGGGGAGGATGGAGAAGATGGAAGGAAAGGAGTTCCTGGAGATGCGGTCAGTATAACGTCAAGTTTTAGAGGCTGATCACCAAGTAACATTACATCATGTCTTGTTATAGGGTCCTCCTGGGCGTATTGGACTCCCTGGTAAAACTGGATTACCCGGAGAAAAGGTAAGTATCCAATGAAACATCACTAGCAATGTTAGGTTATGTCAGTGGTTGTGTAGGTACCTACAATCACTGACACATCCTGTTCTTACTTGTGCAGGGTATGAAGGGAGAATCTGGTATGAATGGAACCGAGGGCAGAAAAGGAGTCCCAGGTCAGAAAGGAGAGGTGGGTCCACCTGGAGATGAGGGCCCTGAAGGTCCACCTGGAAGAATCGGCTCACCTGGAAAACAAGTGAGAGCCTTAGTTAGCACTGGGAAGACCTCATTCTAGTGTTTTTACACATGCTCAAGTAGCACAAGAGATCCATTACCTTCATGCATGATGTCATTGAATATACTTTCTATAATTCTTCATTCTATACACTCCATCAAAAGCGATAAGACTGGCTTACTGCACTGGTTTATAAGCACTAAGCAAGTACATATTGTTCTCTGCAGGGTCCAGAAGGTCCAAAAGGGGATCCTGGGCCGGATGGACCTCCTGGAAGATTGGGACAACCTGGAAAAACTGTGAGCACTTCATTCCCTCTTTTCTCACATACTGTTTTCACATGTCAATTTATTTTGTGTGTGTTTAGGGTATGAAAGGAGATCAAGGAGATCCTGGAAGAAAAGGAGTGCCTGGAGATGAAGGCCCTAAGGTTTAGCAACTTGGATAAAATATTACTTTAAATTTGATGTTGTTGCCTACTACTGTATTTTACTTTCCATTTTCTCTAATAGGGTGAAGAAGGTAATGATGGAGAACCAGGAGAAAAGGGAAATATAGGCCAGAAAGGAATGCAAGGAGTTGACGTAAGTTTAGTAGCGTTCATGAAACCACAGTTGTACAGGCTAAACTCTACGTATTCCATTCTCTCTCTCTCTCTCTCTCTCTATCCCCTATATAGGGAGAACCTGGTGAACCTGGCATGAATGGTACAGATGGTGCAGACGGAGAAAAGGGAATGAAAGGTGAAAGTGGTCGAATAGGAACTCCCGGAAAAACTGTGAGCAAAAATCTCTGTCTAAAATGAGTATACTCGTGTATGTGATTATTATTGTTTTTTATTGTAGGGGCCTCCTGGTCCAGTGGGCCCTAAGGGTATGAAAGGAGATCTGGGACCTTCTGGACGGAGTGGACCTCCTGGAAAACAGGCATGCTTTGTTACATACACATATATTGGCATTACGTCAATACAGGTGTTGTCTGTGATATGTATGTATTATAAGTGTACTGTGGTTTGTGCAGGGTCTTGAGGGTGAACCGGGCGAAAAAGGAGATGAGGGAGAAAAGGGTGAAGTAGGTCCAAAGGTGAGCTATAGTAGTATGTAAGATGAATGTGGATGAACAGAGCTAACCCACCTAGTTGTGCCTAGAAACATTGAACATAATCCATGCACAGGATAACAAAATATCGAAATGGTCTATGCATAAAGGATATTTAGTATTTGGCAACGACTGACATATAAATTTCTCCAGCTGTACAACTAGGCTCACTTCAGTCACCCAATTATGGGTTAAAGTGTATCTTATTTCTGGAACAGTATTTTTAACTGTTTTACATTTCAATTTGATATTCTTCACTCATTCTATGTACATGTTCATAAAGTGTATATCTCGTATGAAATAGGGCGACGAAGGAGATGTTGGTCAGAAAGGTGATGATGGTATGAAAGGAGAAATGGGTGTTGATGGGCAAAAGGTGAGGAATCAGCTCATGTAATTTTGCACATTGTGAGAGTCCTTGAGGCTCAATGGACCTGTACGTGCTTTTCACTACACATTGAACTCTTGTAGGGTGAGAAAGGTGTCCTTGGGGAAAGAGGTGGCAATGGTACTGATGGAGTTCCTGGAAGACCTGGCGTACCTGGCAAACAGGTATATGCCAATAAGACTGCTTATTACTGACAGGAATGCAGCACGTGATGATAGACAAGTTCCCTAGCTATGCCAAGAGATGGATATGTGAGTATTTACTTCCCTTTTGTAGGGTTTGGATGGGCCTCCTGGACTTGAGGGTCCACCTGGAAGGCTAGGAATGCCAGGAAAAACGGTCAGTTCAGTGATTCTAATAGACCATGTACGTATAGTTGTACTAATGTGTTGGTTGTGTTTGCATGTAGGGATTACCAGGAGAGCCTGGGGAGCCTGGTATGAAGGGAGAAAAGGGAGGGCCTGGTATGATTGGACCTATGGTAAGTCTGATACTTTTTTTAACACATTCACTTGTATATGAGAGTTATTTATGCATCTACAGGGAAAGCAAGGTGATGATGGAATGAATGGCACTGATGGAATACCAGGGCTAATGGGTAGACCAGGAAAGACAGTGAGTCACTAACGTGTGTGTGTGTGTGAGTGTGCGTGTGCGTGTGCGTGTGCGTGTGCGTGTGCGTGTGCGTGTGCGTGTGCGTGTGCGTGTGCGCGCGCGTGTGTGTGTGTGTGTGTGTGTGTGTGTGTGTGTGTGCACGCACTATCACTTGCTAAGAATATGTTATTCGTACATTTTCACTGCTCTGGTATGTCAATGGTAATCATTCCATTGAGTGTATTTTGAAATGTTTCTAGGGCCTTCCAGGTGAGCCTGGTAGAAATGGCAGTGATGGAGAACCTGGTCTAATTGGACTTCCTGGAAAGAAGGTGTGTGTGTCACATGATGTTATGTAATGTGATGTAATCTTTGTTGCTTTTCACATCAGGGTGAGATGGGTATGAAGGGAGGTAAGGGAAGTGAGGGTTTGCCTGGTAGGACTGGACCGCCTGGAAAAGATGTGAGTATGTCTTTCTGACAAGAGGGGGCTCTACAAGATGCTACGTGTATGCATGCCTTTCAAGGGGGTCAGCTTTTCTGGAAGGGTCTGTCTTTCTGGGGGGTCTATCTTTCTGGGGGCGTGTCTTTGTGACGGGGTCTGTCTTTCTGAGGAGGCCTGCATTTCAAGAGGGGTCTGTCTTTCTGGGGGATGTTACCCAGAAATGTTAACCACTCTGGGGTAAATTATATGGGGGGGGGGGGACTCAGCTGGGGGTGGTCCTCCTATCTGTTAAGCCCTGTGTGTTAGCTATCCTGTGTGTTGCTGTTCTACTGTAGGGACTTTCTGGAGAAAATGGAACAAAAGGAGAGAGGGGAGACCCTGGAAGAATGGGCCTACCTGGAAAAGATGTACGTTTCTAAAATGGTATCACCTAGTGGGGGGTGGGGTGACCTAGTGGGTATCAGTATGAGGGGTGGAATGTTTAGCAGTGCAATTTATACTTTGACGTGCAATTGGATATCATGTAATGTCTTACTCAGGGTACCATTTTATGATTTAGCACAGGTGCTGGTTGTATTGGTTTTTGATATGAAGTACTAAGTTAGCACAAATACATAGAGATTGATCCTGCTGTGTTAGGGTAGAGTGACTATACTTTTTCTTGCACAGGGTCAAAAAGGTATGAAGGGAGACATGGGAGAACCAGGAGATCCCGGGTTACAAGGATTGCCAGGCAAAAAGGTGAGGAGTTATACTTAATCCAGAACTTCTGTACTTGTGTCTAGTTATCACAGAGTGACTATATGTGCTCTCTGGTTTGATTATGTCTAGGGTGAGGAAGGTCCTGAAGGTCCAGTAGGTCAAAAGGGAGACACGGGAGTGAAAGGAGATGATGTAAGTACAACACACTTAGCACTGTAAAGAACTGTCCATCAGTGCTTAATACATGTGTGTATTTGTGTGTTCATTCCACTTCAGGGTCCAAAGGGTAGTGATGGAGATGATGGAGAGAAGGGAATGAAGGGAGAAGGTGGAGAGAAAGGAGAAAAGGTAAGGTTTAAGCTAAGCCATGCATAATTACACAAGAGCAAGACATTTTATTAGTAAAAATGTAAGTTGGTGAACATTTTTGTTTAGTTATTATCAATATATAACCTTTGATATTTGTGCTCGAGTTAGTGTCTTGTTTGGAAAGGAGAAATCAACGGTTTAGCCAATTTTCATGTGTCTCTGTACTAGTAGTAATAGTAGTAGTAGTACTTTGAAAGCTACGAACACTCATAGAGCTATGTATCTAAAACTACAGCATTCAGGAGAGTTCTTTCGTGTTGATGCTAATTGGGATGTCAGCAGCAATTTGTTTACCGAGTTTACCGACTGATTTTTCTTATATAGGGAGATGATGGTGATGAAGGACCACAAGGAGAGCCTGGTATGAAAGGAATCCCAGGAGAACGTGTATGTTACATGATGTAGCATGTAACATGCATGTAATATGATTGCTTTGGTAGTTTTGTTCATAATATCATTCTATTACTGGTATGTCAGTGATATCTATCATTTTTATTGTGTGTGTGTGTGTGTGTGTGTGTGTGTGTGTGTGCTTGTGTGTGTAGGGCGAGAAAGGTGATATGGGAGAAAAGGGTGATAAAGGAGATAATGGAGAGAAAGGAATGACAGGAGACAAGGTGAGTAATTTGGCAAAAGAATCCCAAGTGTTGTGTATAATGAAGCATTTAATAACGGATGTGACCCTATTCACCTTTCTACCCATTCCACATGCAGGGTGACAAGGGAAATAATGGGACTAAGGGAGATAAAGGAGATGATGGTATACCTGGACGAATGGGTCTACCTGGAAAGAAGGTAAGTTTAATATTCACGTATGATGGATGACATTACAGCATGTTCCTTACCTACCTTCCTGTCCAGGGTGAGAAAGGAACAGCAGGTATCCCTGGTAGCAATGGTACTGATGGTACTCCTGGAATGACTGGTCAGCCTGGAAAAGAAGTAAGAATTAAAGCAACAAGTCCACTGTCCATATAGGTGTGATTGTCATTCTAAATGAAAGTATAGCAGTATATAAAGAGCTCCATTCCATGACAGTGATTTTGTGATGATTTACACCACATCTTTCTCCTTGTCTTCTTGTGCAGGGTCTTCAAGGCCCCAAGGGAATGGATGGTATACCAGGATTGCCAGGCAGATCTGGACTCCCTGGGAAGAAAGTAAGAACCTTTGAAATGCTTGGTACCTCTGTGCTGAAATACATTTGGACAAGAAGTGTACATTATGTATATGTGCTTGTTACATTTGACTACAGGGAGAAAATGGTTCCAAGGGAGATGTAGGAGAACCAGGGAAAATGGGTCTTACTGGGAAACCGGTAAGTACACACCACAGTGTGGATTAACTCTCATGTACTGTACGTGTGGGAACAAGTATGAAAACATTTTCATCATAGTATTGTAGGATACAAGAATGGAAATAAGGTGTAGTATGCAGACATAGCAGGGAAATGATAACACTTCCGAAATAGTCAGAGGCAGGTGTATGTGTTTAAAAGGCATACAACGGCAGTGTTTTGCAAATTTTGTGGAATATTTTGTTAAGGGAAATGGTTATGTTGGCCTTTATAGAGAGTCTACCAAGTCTCTGACAAGAGACATAGCTCCACACATGTATACATAGATCCACACATGTATATTGCCTTATTACAGGGTGAAGAAGGAGCAACAGGCAATCCTGGACTTCCAGGACCCCAAGGAGGAAGTGGAATGATAGTACGGAAAGTTGTCATAATCATTGTTCAACGTTGAACTTTATGTGAATGAATGTACATGGTGATTAATTTTCCAGGGTCCAGAGGGACAAAAAGGTGAAAAAGGAATTCCTGGTACTATGGGAAGAACAGGAAAACCAGTAAATACTTTTTCATGCACTCAGGCCCTCTTGTAACGTGATCGTGTGTTGCTGCTAATGTTTGACAGGGAGAGCAGGGTGAGAAGGGAGATGATGGGGAACCAGGGAGGAAGGGACGACCAGGTACGCCAGGAGAGAAGGGAGATCCTGGAGAGAAGGGAATGAACGGAGACCCAGGTGCAATGGGTCGCCCTGGAAAGACGGTGAGTTACAACAAATTCCTTAGTTTGGAGGTTCAGCTTTGCTTCATGCACAGGGTGTATGGAGACAGACCTTATCGTTATTCTGTGTGTGTATTATTCCAGGGCCTAGATGGAGAAAAGGGAGAGGTTGGCATGAAGGGTGAGCCAGGAAGGATTGGACTCCCTGGAAAGATTGTGAGAATCTGAATAGCACAGTGATTGTCTCCTGTTAATGTTATCTGCCTTTAGGGTGTGAATGGCACTCCTGGAGAGCCAGGAGTGAGGGGCAGAACTGGTAAACCTGGACTGCCGGTGAGAAACGTAGCCTCGATAATGCACGTACATGTATTGTATCTACCCTGTGTTATGGAGCAATGCCTAGAGGTTTCAAGTGTCTGACTTTCCACATAATGTAGGGTGAACCTGGTGAAAAAGGAGATGAAGGTGCTACTGGTGACCCTGGACGTATGGGATCACCTGGGAAACAGGTCGGTTAAAGAAAGACCACATCTTCTTCAGCACGTGTTTTGTCATTATGTCACCATTAATTTTTCATTAATTACAGGGGCTTAAAGGAGAAAAAGGGATGGTGGGCCCTATTGTAAGTTTCTAAAATGAAACAAAAGAAAGAGTCGTTTAACTGTATATTGTGCTCACTGTACAGGGACCTAAAGGTGACATGGGAATGAAGGGAGATTTTGGTGACCCTGGACGAAAAGGAGTGCCTGGACAAGATGTACATATTTATACCTCTATAGTATAGATATTTTATTGTGCTGGAACTCATTGTATATTCTAGGGAGAAGTGGGTCCCATTGGGCCTGAAGGTCCTACTGGAATGCCTGGAGAAATGGTATGAAATTTTATTTAGTATACACCTGCAACTCCACCTTATCTTTTTCTCTTATTCCTCTCCTCCCTCTCCCTCTCCCTCTCCCCCTCCCCCTCCCTCTCCTCCCTCTCCCTCTCCCTCTCCCTCTCCCTCTCCCCCTCCCTCTCCCTCTCTCCTCTCTCCCTAACCTGTGATGCTGTTCTATCCAGGGTCCACAAGGAATACCGGTCTGTTATATTTCTAATTATCAATGCACAAGGCACTGCATGAATGAGAGCTATACACATTCATTTCATTCAACATATACATACTATCTGGTTGATATATTGTACCATAAGTTTTACACCTGTAGAAATCATTGCTCGTGTTGTTTTACATACAGGGTATTCCAGGAGATCCAGGTAGTCGAGGTCTGCCTGGTAAGCCTGGAGAGGATGGAGAGGATGGAATGAAAGGAGAACCTGGTATGAAGGGAGAGAAAGGCATAGATGGTGGGCCAGGACAGATTGGTAAGGAAACTGTATGCACCCACAACTTGCCTGCACAGTAAATTTTGTCCTATGTACATACATACTGCCAGTGGGTAGGCTTTACAACACATTCAGTTGAAATAAATGGCCCATGTGCTTACAGGCTTTACAGTATCAGCACCAGATCATATGATGTGACCTGTTGTGTAGGTATACCTGGTAAACCAGGTGAAGATGGAGTGCCTGGAGAGCCAGGCATGATGGGAAAACCAGGTGAAGTGGGAGAGAAGGGTATGAAGGGTGAAAATGGGACAATGGGTCCACCTGGAAGGATTGGTAATCCTGGCAAAGAAGTAAGTATTTTTCTAGTATCTCAGAATGTGATATTTAGTACGTTACAGGCATGTACATCTATATACTAAGTTTTGAGTTCACCTAATCTTCAGGTTGAGATGCTTTGCCTTGAGTTGTGTTGCTTTGTATGTGTTATTCGACCCAGCCAGCTGAGCTGCCTCAGTAGCTCAGTTGGTAGAGCATATGTCTAGAATGCAGAATGTCTCGGATTCGAGTCCGACCTGAGGCAGCTCATTTTTCTTTGAAAATGACTGTCTCGGGTGAGTTGCATTTGTATTGTATTGTATTGCTCTGAGAGTGTCTGAATATTTCATGTACATCATTTTATTTGGATATTAGGGAGAGCCTGGATCCAGGGGGTTGCCGGGTAAGAGGGGCCTCCAGGGACCAATGGGACCAAAAGGAATGAAAGGCATGGATGGTATTAACGGATCGATTGGATCTCCTGGAAAACCTGGACTGCCGGGAGTGCCTGGGAGGGCAGGACCACCGGGAAAGATGGGCGAGCCAGGGTCGCGCGGAGTCCCTGGAAAAATGGGAATGAAAGGAGAGAACGGCATGACAGGAATCCCTGGAGATCGTGAGTTGAAAATCAGTAGAATGAGTTGGTTAGTTTATTAAAGTCACCTTACACTACACTTTCTCTAGCTGGTAGTAATGGAACCAACGGCATACCTGGACGAAAGGGTATCCCAGGAGGTCCAGGATCTCGTGGTATCCCTGGTAAACCTGGTACTGATGGCAGCCGTGGCTTGCCTGGCAAGCCAGGACAGAGAGGCATACCAGGAAAACCTGGCACAGATGGTATCCCTGGAATAAATGGTACAGATGGTGTACCTGGAATTAAGGTTAGCGTGTAATTACAATATGTGTGATGATGTTTTTAAGTGACTTTATACACCCACTTCTCTCCCATCCAGGGTATTCCTGGTGCACCAGGTATGAAAGGAGAGCCTGGGCCCCCTGGTGAAATCACATGTAAGTGGTGTAATGTACAAGGTTTTCCTCCACTCTATAGTAATGTCCTCTATTGCAAGTCATGCCTCAGAAAGGGGTGTGTTCTAGTATTGATTAGAAATTCCTCTCGTCTCTTCAGTTGTGAATGGGTCCAAAGGACTCATTGGCATACCAGGGGATAAGGGTGAGAAGGGTATGGTGGGAGAACAAGGTGATGTTGGCGAGCAAGGCGAGCTAGGACCTCCTGGCATAAAGGGAGGTATTGGAGATCAAGGTTAGTGTAACCTTTTCTGTATCTTGTGTGAATACTTCACAGAAGGTTAGGCACAGTATAGAGAAAGCAATTAATCATTTTATGCATGGTTAGCATAGACTGCTACAGCAATATCATTATGCATGCTTTGGAGTAAGGTTTGTGTATTTCGTCTACTACACATTACCTCACCTCTGCAGGAGAGAAAGGCTTTAAGGGTGATGAGGGTGACATAGGCCCAAAAGGAATTAAAGGCGAGAAAGGAGAATTTGGAGGAGAAAAGGGAGACAAAGGAGAGCAGGGAGATAAAGGTGTTCTATACGACTTTAGTTGTGTGGAATTAGATATCCCTCTAGTCGTGCTGCAGAGCAATATCTCTACCTAGGTGGAGACAATTTGTGTGATTTCTCTTTTATAATGTAGGGGACGAGGGACAAAAAGGTGACGTAGGAGACCCTGGATTCCAGGGTCCAAAGGGTGACGAAGGAGACAGGGGAGACAGGGGCCAGAAAGGGATGAAGGGGGATATGGGGGATGAGGGAGAGAAAGGATGCAAGGGAGATGTTGGTGTTGTGGGGCTGAGAGGAGAGATGGGTCTTCCTGGTGCTAAAGGAGAGAAAGGAGCAGCAGCGCACATGAGTGTAAGTCTCAACTAGGAGGTGTGTTCTCAGTATCCAGATATGGTGTGTTAGTATTGATCTTCTTAAAATGGCAGGTTCAAATATTTAGCAGTTTTGACATGCTGAATTCATCTTCTAACCTGAATCTGGAGATAGGCTCTGTTGCATTCGTAATGGACACTAGTGTGATGTACATACTCACTGAAAGTGGATGGAGCTCTGCTTTGGTATCTTGAACAATTATTTGTGTACACATATCTTTAATAGTTGTGTACTGAGCCTTTTGATAGTTTTGCTGTCCACTGTATAGATATATGCATTTTGCTTGTGCTCATCTCTGTGTGCCTTTTTGCTAGGCTGCTCCCTGGCCTGCAACTGATGGTTCAGGACGTCGCAAGAGGGATCTTCACACATCTCACCGTCACTTCTCAGTGTCCTTCCATAAGCAATACCTGCAGCAGGTCAACCTCAGACAACAAGCAGAGTATCTTGCCACTGTAAGTCTGACTGGTATATTGCATTATGACAGATGGAGCCTTTCTTGATATAATTATGCCTATTTGTTTGTAATATTGCACCTTGTACCTGCAGTGTGGCAATGGTGTGAAGGAAGAAGGGGAATCATGTGACTTAACTGACTTTGGAAAAGATACATGTCAGTCCAGCCAAGGAACCATGTGAGCTCACTGCAGTAGCTATTATTGGTACTCAACCACCTACCACCACATTATCATCTATACCCAGTGTTAACAATACATGTGTGTTTACTTCCAGGTCTGTTGGAAGATTGATCTGTTCAGATGACTGTGAAATAGACACCTCCTCTTGCCAACCACTCAGTGTATGAATTATAGTGACAACTAGTAGTAACTCCTATACCTCAGAGTGCGATACCAAAGCAATATGTTGTGTATTATGATCCTGATATTCCTTCTGCCTACAGCTGCTGGTCTTTGCTCTGAGTGAACCTCTGAGTGGAAATTCAGTCAATTCAAAGTTCCCTCCCCTCCCCTCCCCTCCTCCATCTCCCCATCTCAACACTACTCTACAGGCTGATCTGGCCTGTCAGCTAGACGCCAGACGTCTAGGACTGCATGGCACCTACATCGCTATGCTGTCAGCTGACCAGAGATCGCTGCGTAACATCATACCCAGCCACTATCATAATCTACCAGTCATCAATGTCAAGGTATTGTCAAAAAGCATGGACTGGATTATGGATTATATATATTATGTATCCTAGTGCTGTAATTGTCATACTAGTTTGCTTTATTGTGGTTTAATGTTGTGTGCATGAGTGATATGCTATCTTCTGTGTAGGGTGAGGTGCTATCGTGGTCGTGGTCAGCTCTCTTCTCGCAGCAGCTCAGCTCAGCTCCTCTACTAACATTGCATGGAGAAGACATACAATCTAAGACCTGGTGAGTGAGTAGGACACTACTTTATCTACAACTGTACATATGTGCTTTTGTTTCCCCAATAGCTGAGCACCTAGATGTAATGCATTTTGTCTACTTTAAAAAACTTACTGTTTTGGTGGCTAGACTTGGTTTCTCTCTTAGCAGTTTATGTGCCTTTTGGTTACAGGTATGGCATGTGGCATGGCTCGACATCAGAGGGTGCAGCATCAGATTCAGACTGTCTCTCCTGGTCCAGCAGCTCGTATACTGCCACAGGAACAGCCACTATATTCAAGGACACCCAAAACAAACTATTAGAGCAGATAGATGTTCGATGTGACAGACCTCTTGCTGTGTTGTGTGTATTGAGCAGCAGTGCAGATGTCTGATGACTATGCACTTCCACACATATTCATACAACACATGGAAGCTAGTCTTTACGTACTGTGTAGAAATCTTTCTGGATTATGGATTGAGTAAAATGACCGAGTCTTGCATAACTAATCTGTTATTCAGTCTCAATTAAATCTGCTATACTACATGTATTACATAATATTATCCTAGTTGTATATATTATTAGTAAGGTTTGGTGTTCACTTTCATGTAAGCAGTTAATTAATGATTATGTCTTCAAGTAGAACCACACAAAATATACCAATTACGACATATCTAGGATTTGTGTTCATAGACGGTAAAGTGTGATGGTAAATCTACAGTAGCAGAGTACAGTAGTATACTACTGCTACATTAGTTCATAGGCCAGGTTCACTTCTGTGTCTGAAGAGTTACTGTATGGATTGAAACCACCCATCACCATTAGCTTCTCGTCAATAACACGCACTATAGATTTGCTCCATGACGAAAAGTTGAAGTTATCCTGAATTCTCACCCATGCCTCATTGTAGAGTTGGTAGATGCCATCACTGCACACACATATGGCCTATTGACGAAATGTGGAGAGTGTTGGCTCACCTACCACCGATGGAACATGGCCTAGTTCTTTCCACGATGGTGAACTTGTTTCAGTGGAGGTGAGTTGGGAGAGGCCCATGGAGTAGGTACACCCATCACCGTCCATGATGATGTAATCATCACGACAGAGTGTAGTGGTGATACCATAGAATGGCATTGGTAGGGAGACGACTTTACACCAGACTTGAATTTCAAGAGAGAAAACTTCCACCACTGACTTCTCATTATTTCTGGCTCCTCCTGCGACAAGTACAAAGCTTCCACTGTTCAGTACAGAAGGTGAACTATGAGGATACATCATGGAAGGGATGTCTGTTGTCCATCTTCCGTTATTCCAGCTTGTAACTTTGCTGGTGCTCTGAGATTTCTTCTCTCCCCCAACAGCTGTCAGTGCATTCTTAATAAATACGAGGCCTGGGTTGATGTGGGGGCAAGGACTTGATAAGGTGCTCCACTGATTGGTTGTCACACAATAGTAGTGAATTGTGTTGGAATTCTCTCCAATGACATAGATGGTGTGACCATAAATGGCTGCTGCTCCTCTCACTATTGCTTGTGGTACTCTCTTCCTCTCTTTCCAGTGTAGATGGCCAATCTGAATAGAGAATACGGGATATTATACTAGTAATAGTACTACTAGATGTTATATCATTACCGTATAGCCCA
The DNA here is from genome assembly GCA_963970385.1 of Theonella swinhoei. Lineage (NCBI taxonomy): Eukaryota > Metazoa > Porifera > Demospongiae > Tetractinellida > Theonellidae > Theonella > Theonella swinhoei. The sequence continues at coordinate 2,042,754 of OZ019948.1, read as the reverse complement.
CATCTTCAGAATCAGTCTGAACTTCCTCTGTCTGGCTCTGGTGTTCATTTACTTGATTGCATGTAGAACACAGTAACATCTCTATCGACTCCCTCATTTGTGTTTGTTGGCCATTGTTTGGGTGGACTGGAACTTCTGCAATAGTTGAAGTAGTTCCTTGAGGCGAGTCACTGTATTGAGCTGAAGAAACATACTGGATCATTTCCTTTAGCTGTGGATCTCTATTCTCCAGGTACTCATGAAAGGCCTCCATTTCCTTGACACTCATTTCTGATGTTTCCTTCAGATAATGATGCTGCAACTGTTGTTAGAGTGTGCAATAATTAATAGTCCTCAAAGCACAGAGAGCAGAGAATGCTTACCTTTACTTCATGTCTGAATCTTTCATGTGAGACATTTGCTGCTGTTTGCTGCATAAGGTAGTTGTCAAGAACCCTTTTCTCCATGTCCAGCAACAATCTCATGTCAGTTTTGGCTTCTCTCAAGAGTTGAACCTCTGTGGATTTATTTTTCAACTCCAGCGATGCTTTCTGCAGCTCTTCTTTCAAAGCTGGAACAATTTGCCTTTTTGTTTCATCTAGTTCCTTTTCAACTGACTGAAGTTTGGCTTTGAGAATAGCAATCTCATTCTCTTTGTGGGAAATACATTGTTGTTGGAGTTGAATTTGATCAGTTGCTGCCTGCCGCAACAATTGAAACTCCAACTCCAAAAGTTTTAAGGAACTAAGAACATCATTTTTCTCCTTAATCAACTGCTTAACCCTACATTCAGATATATTGAGCTTGTATTCGAGGGTTTGTATCCTTTGAGAAGCAGCTTTCTTCTCTTGCTCTGCTTGCTGGAAGCTCTGCTCTCGCTCAGCCACCTCCCGGTCTTGGTTATTTATGCTACTTCCCAGTTTCTGTACTAGAGCATTTATCACTTCTACCAAACCAGAGGTTTGTACCTATAAGACACAAATGGTCAATAGCTGTTGTTTTATTTGCATGTATGTCACATGAATTTGTTTTCAAGATACGATCACCATCAATGTTCATACAACACTGCCTTGGTTACCTTGTTAGTAGCGTCTTGAACATATCCTGTTGTGTCTGTATTCCTTAATGGAGGCACTGGAACACCTATTGATTTGTGTAAATGGTAGTGTTACCTTCACATTCAATTCCATGAAGAACTTACTATGTTTTACTGCTATTGTGGATGCAAGTACACGTGACCCACTCTTTGCAAGTGCCTGAACAAGAGTGGTCCATCTTCGCTCCTCAGCATTGTCCCACCACCAATGGAGCATCTTTGTCCTGCACATCTCAGTATTATGTGGGTTGTCTTGCCTGATGGCCTGCAGCTGGTATTCTGGGATCTTTAGATGCAGTCCGAGATTGTACCAGTTCATAACCTGATACAGTTCATCTATTAGCTCATGAAAATCTTCCGGACCTGCATTGGATAGTATATACCACTGTAGTTAAGTGCATTTGGATAGGGTCTGTGGTGAGAGCACTGCTCACTGTAGTTAGGTTAAGTTCTCACAAGGCAGCTAGCAATCATTTTTATTGCCTAGCTATTACTGGGCATGAGACACTAATGATGTACCTATGTTTTTTCTGCCTGAATTGTTACGTGATGCTCGAAAAATGGCACCAAAATCAAACAGCATACTCTCTCCAAACAAAGTCATGCACTCTGAAATGTTTGTCTTTGTGATTGGGATAAGTTTGCCATCCATGTGAGTGTAATCAGGAATGAGTAAATACAGCTGAGGTTGGACAAGAACATGGAGGCTGGGAGGGGATCCACTTGTAGCTGAGTGTTGCAGGGAAGTTTTCATCTTCATGTTTATCTTCAAGGCCAGCTCTTTCTGAATTTCTCCCTCCAAGCTAAGAAGCTTTTGCAGCTCATTCTGTGAGGTGCCCTTGAGCTCAAACAGTGGTACATCCTCACACCAGTAGTTACTGATACCGTGCAGACCATGTTGACGCAGAATCTCATTGACATCTGTCACAAGAGTGTCAAAAGTAACTCCAACCTTTGGATTTCGACAGTTCAGCGTCAACCATCCATTCTCATCTACATCTACTTGTGCCTGCTGACCATTGACGACAATATCAGTTTGTAGAATGAAGAAGTTCTTGTGGTAGGTTTTGTAAGTTAGGTTAGGCACATTCTGTTGAAGTTGTGTAGCCGACACTTCCATAGTGCTCTACAGGAACAGAATAATTATTACATGACTATATACCAAGATTAGTGGAAGTGTCCTCATTTCAGTGGTGGAAACACAAACATGCCATTTGAGACAGTAAAATGTGAATTGGATAAGAGGCCTCCTATTTCAGGGTGTCCTGATTAGCCTACACAGACAACAGTGACATGCCAAATAAATATTAGTGTGGACTACAATAAAGGTTTGTAAGATAAGATAAAGTAGGAAGATTATAACCAACTGATAGTTGTGTTACCTGTGAGTTGCAGGTGGAAATCAGCAAAATCAGTACCAAAAACTAGCAAGCTATAGTCTAGTAGAGCACACAATCTACACACTGATCTGATATGACTGGAGTGTAACTTTTATAAACTGCTATGCAGCATGCAATAGCAAGTTTCATATGACCTTAAATACCAGCTATGTGTACAAACAGCATCACCACAAATGTGATTACCCTCACTACACATCCGTTTCCAATGGGCTCTGTGCACACAACACAGGTAAGAAACAGAAGCACAAATAGCACTAGGCACTTTCCCCCATTTTTGAATGACGTTCTCATAATTCATTACAAACACGTGAAGTACACGTGTAAATGTAAATAGAGTAGTTGCTTCAGGCAAGTGACTGTCCACTCGCCCCAAAACAATTTGATCTGAACAATGTACAGCATTTACGCATCAATATATGTAGCGTGCTGTGCAGTAAAACACAGCCAATGATATGGTACAGTAAATGAATATTCACTCATGATATGTTCATTAGTATTGTACAGAGGAATGCATATTGGGTCAGCCCAATATGTGTGCAGTACTGCTAGGGTCTTCACAGTCCTCATTAGCAACCACCTTGAGGTAGGCACAGGCTACTGAACGCAACAGAGCATTGCAGGCAATGGAATAATGACGTGCAGTATCCAAAAGGGAAGCAGTTTCCTTCAACCACTCTTTAGTGGGGCCATTAGGCATGTCTTGGCTACTTCTCTCATCTCCCCATGTATCTGGATGCTTGGTAAGTTCTGCCCTTAGGCCAGTCTGTAGCTGCATAATGATGGCTTGTTCTTCATCTGTGGGCCGATACTGGAAGAAAGATTGATAGGATTTGTGTTAGTCAACAAAATACTTTAGAAACTCTCAAAGACAATGCAACACAGAGCTTCCTTGGGTGACCACAATATTCTGCATTCTAGACAGAGGCTGAGTTCCCAAGGCAGTGGAGCTTGCTAGGTCAAATCACACATACCAAAGTAACACAAACCAAGGCAAATGACTCCACCTGATAAACACACATGTGCGAAATCATCTGCAATGAAGTACCTCAGGATTGATTCCATCTTGTAAAAAGAAGGCCTGCCATTTCCACAGGACAATGTAACCTGAAATGGTGCAAAATGCATACATAATACATCCAGCCCACAATCACTTTACACACATACACATCCTATACTTGGCTCACCATATCCATGATACCTGTCAGGAGCACTAAACTCAAAGACTTTGTCATTGACTATGCGGTTTGAGAGGTGGAAGGATGTGACTCCTGAAAATTCTCTCAGTTTCCCATCTGGCTGACTAATGACAATGGTGTTGTCTGTGTAATTTACATGACCATAAACATCCACAGTAATATGGACCGATGAGGGAGAAAGAATTTTCTCATTGTGGTCTGGAAAGGCAGCAGCCTACAAAAAAATCAATAACATAAGTTAATTTTTCTCTCTCTCTCTCTCTTCCTCCTAGTTACATGAGTGAATCGTCAGGCTGGGTGAGGTGATCATGATACGACCTCAGATAAATGGCTGAGGGGTATACCCTATTTCCAGTGGATTGTCTTATTGGTAGAAGGCTAAGCTTGCTTTTTTACTTTGTTAACTGCATATCTATGAAGCACAATAATTCCTAGACAATAGGTGTTTCCTTCATCTTATGATTTACAGACACAAATAACTCATCTGGACAGTACTGACCAATTTGAGGGCGGGGTCTGTGGTGGTCTCCTCCTGCTTATGTCCATCCCTCTTCCACATGGCTTTAGGAGATGTACAGGTCCCAGTTCCAGTCCCAGTGCGGTTGGATTCCACACTCCTGGTATCACGTTCAGTAAATCCTGGAGCCACACAGTATACCATGATCTGAAAACCAGCGAATTCATTTTTACGGTTGGAAACAAACTCAACAAGGAGGTTTCTGGAACCGCCAGTATGTAGGGTATGGTCATTCACTGTTCCACAGGTGGTCTCTTGACCAAATCCTCTATGTAGTATTGTGAGGTAGTCGACACAGGTATTTGTATTATAACAACTAGCACGCTCTTCCAGAACATGATAGTGAAGTGAGTAGGACAGTAATTTACCTTCATCACACTGCACTTCATACCTTTCAGGGAATAATGGCAGTAATCATTAGGACAGTTTCCTCTTACTAGAGCTTAAACACCTATAGTATTAAACTTCATATGCGTGTGCATAGTACCTGCAAATGCTGCTCTTTCGGTACATGATCTGGTTACTATATCTACGAAAACCTTGGGAATGTATTGTTAGTTGATAGTTACTATTGCCAAAGCGTCTTACAATTGAGATGCTGCGATTGGATACCAGTGTAGCCTCACACGTGTTGCTGTCTGAATCTATACATGTTCTGTAGCATAGTTGCTCACTGCATGTGGGAGAGAAGGCAGCAATATCATGCCAGCTTATTACTGTTACCATGAGTTCCTGATCAATACATTGTGCAAGAAACATGCATGAACAGGAGGTTTTTAGGAAGTATATTGCAAAATACTCTGCAACTACTACCTACTTGACTCTGGGATATTGAAGTTGTTGCAACTGGCCATCACTTGATTTGACAAAACACGGCATGACAGTGGAGCAGTCTGGCTCATTAGAAGTATACGTGCGGGAACACAGGCATTCAGTCTCTCCAATGAGAAGTAAAGTCAGGAGTAGCAATGCAGCAACCCTGCAAGCCACGAAAGTGTAGCTATTACCCTCCATCTTCAGGAAACAGGTTGCAAGGAGGAGGCCGATCGTAGTCCTTGACAGTCTGACACAGACTAGTATTCTGAGTACGTCGCGGTATTTATACTCGCGCGTCTTTACACGCCGTTGCGAGCCCCACCCCTTTGCTATTACGTAGCAGAGGCTGCGCTGTGCCAGCGGCCTAAGGTCTGTATCATCTTCGACCCCCGCCATGGCTGCCGTAGTGGCGGCGCCAATACGGAAACTATGTCCTGCGTACTGATGTTGGGGCAGACCTATACTGCCCAACAGCTCGGCTACAAACCAGGCTTTAGTGATTGTCTCTTTGGAAGAGTTGACGAAAAAAGGTCCTGCTTGGTCCCCTCTGGTTGTAATGTAGTGGAGGATGGCTGATACTGGGCAGAGATTGCAGCCTGTACGGCCAATGACGATATCTGCACCTCTGCCGGCCTGATCGCACTTGGACTTCTTCAGATGGATCTGGATCATAGTTGGGTACTGTGGCTGTCCACTGCAATGTCTCCCCAGGCCAGATCGGTCACTGGATTGAATGAGTGAGCAGACTCTGGCAATGAATTTGTACCAAGTTAGGCTATGTGTCTTATATTGCAAGCTACTAAGCTGTTTCAAACATAATGTGTGTCGGCGCCGTCCTTACAGAGTCTATTTCGACTCCTTTACTTTTGTCATGACTCTGTATTTTTCTTTATTGCACTGTATATATACAAATTGAAAAAAAATTGATTCCTTGATAGTATCAGCTACAGTACCAGGTTGACTGGTGACTGGCCTAGTAACATACGTTAGTAACTTATGGCCTTGTGGTACAGTTGGAGTGGGTTAGGGGGGTTGGTAGATTCACTGGTTATTGCATTGGCCAAGTACCTGGTGTGTGAAATGGTATTGTCCTACACGTTCCATTATATTACAATCACTTTCAGTGACTGAGTTTATAATAAATTTATGCGTCTACATAAAACAACACCAAAATATCTTATTAACCACTGTATTTAGTTAGTTACATGTACTATGGCTGATTACTAGGCTGTGGTTAAGTAAATGGTTTATGTAAATATCAAAAGTTGATGTTAATGCAAAGAGGTTTAAGTAAAATTCCTTATTTTCAAGGTTAGCTGCTTCTAAAAGTAGATTAAAATTGGTGACTCAGGCCAAAGAAAGAGAGATGGAAGACTTGCTTCCACCGGAATAGAACTCAGGATCAGTGTCTGGAAATCCAGTGCACTAACCACTGAGCCACGACTCCCAGGCAAACTCCCAACTCCCTCTCATATACTGCCAGATGGTACTCCATGCAATGCTGGAGTTTCGCACCTGACAGACTACTCAAATGTGCCATCAGAACCCCATTAGGAGTCGACCAATAGCACCTTTACATCAGTGAAGAAGCCATGCTGAGTGGATTTATATCAGTTGGTCTGTAATGGATAGAGCGAAGTTTAATTGGTGACTGAGGCTGAAGAGAGAAAGCAGGAAAGACTGATTTCCACCAGAATCGAACTCAGGATCAGTGTCTGGAAATCCAGTGTACTAACCACTGAGCCAAGACTCCAAAGCAAATGCCAGCCTCCCCACTCCCTCTCATATACTTCCAGGTGGTACTCCAAAGCTGGAGTCTCGCACCCACCACTCTTGCACTACAGCATTGGAGTACAACCTGGCAGTATATGGGAGGGAGCAGTATATGGGAGAGGCTTTTGGATTTCCAGACACTGATCCTGAGTTCGATTCTGGTGGAAGTCAGTCTTTCCTGCCCTCTCTTTTCAGCCTGAGTCATCAATTAAACTTTATTCCATATATTCATCTATTCATTACCAGGCCAACTAAGGCAATTTCAATAAAAGTAGCGTCACACCTTTTATTTTCTCAATTCTTCAGCAGGTTCTGAATAGGTATATGGGTAGCAATGTGTACAGATCATTGTTTTCTTCAAAAGTAGCCTGGTAGAGGCTACCTTCTCCCTAATGATCAATTAGAGATTATCTTTGGATGCTGGGAGCTTCTCATCTCAGCATGGGGAAACTGTTGTTTTTGTTAATACTTCCCAGAATAGACCCGTAGTCCACACATGGTGTGGGTGTATGTACAATAGCGTGGGTTAGTTGGTATACAGGTTCATTTCATCCAAAGAAAATACTATATTTAAAAGATGAGGACAGCACCTTCTACTGATTATATTCTGTGTAGATATCATATATGTGTACACACACACACACACACACACACACACACACACACACACACACACACACACACACACACACACACACACACACACACACACACACACACACACACACACACACACACACACACACACACACACACACACACACACACACACACACACACACACACACACACACACACACACACACACACACACACACACACACACACACACAATGAAATTGTGTACTATAGTTGTATTCTTTCCATTAACAGCAAGAACTATAGCCTACTAGTACTAATAACAACCAGGAGACATTAGGGAAGCTGTAGCTACACTTAGTGCTGGAGATCAAGATAACAAGGGAAAAAGACTGATGGTGTTGTTTGTTTTTTTTCCAAATTGTATAATTGCCACTAGCTGGCGGACATTGTGTACAAGCCATGACGTAAACAGCATTATGGTACAGGTGGCATGTCTATCTCAGGGGAACAACAATGCAACAGGGAAATGAACATTGAGTCATGCATAGAGCAGACTCACAAACACAAGGGTCACATAATTATATAATTGGCTACACATGATTGTGTACTACGGCATACCAGGGCAGAATCACATCTTCACAAACACAATTAAGAGTCACGCACTCTTCCTACATCACTAAAGTGTTTACAAAGCACAGGTGGGCCTTCTTAGATACACACCTTCTTTCAGTCAGTAAATATTTCTGCTTTGCCATGTACACCATAGAGTGGTACAGGAAGACTTATCTCTTCCAATAAAGGCATCCTCACTGTTCAATAGCAAAGGATATACATATGAAGTCAATTTTTTTCAAGTGGCATCATATCAATTATTATAATATCTTTGTAGTAAATTACACAGATACTGTTATTTGTCTCTACAGTAGTCATTATCAACTGTAGGCATGTACAAATTACCCCTTGTTGTATGGTCAGTTAGTAAACAGCACCATAGTACAGCTAGCAGGTCGTCCCTGGGGAACAACAATAGAACAGGGAAATAGATATTGAGACACACGTGAACTGAATCACATATTCACAAACATGAGTTCAAGATTAATACAAGGGTAGACCTGTATACGTAACATTATGTGTATGGTAGGTAAAAATGGCTAATTGAATATCAAGAGGGAAAGGCAGCCTCTGTTTTGGTAACTTTTGGGTATATGCATGCACAAACATACGATATATCAGATTAGTGATCTTGTGTTTGTGGAAGATTCTAAGTGCAGTGCACGTGTGGGTCAATATCTGTTTCCCTGTTGTGTCTCCATGGCATGACCTGCCAGCTGCTATGGTGCTGTTTACCAACGGTTAACCTCAGAGCTTTTTGGGGATAGTTTATACACACTGTGGTCTCTTTTGAATGTTCTCATAATTCATTACAAACACATGTACATACATTCACAGATTGATAATATTAATGCAGATAAAAATATAATAGTAAGCTACATGATTATAGAACAGTACAGGTGATGGTAATAAGCGTCTATGCAGTTTTTGTCTGTGTAGAGCTCTTGTTACTGCTGTTCAAACTTCCAAGAATGGACCTATAGTGTAGTGTAGATGTATGAATGGTGGTGGTGGTGGTGGTTGCGTGTGTGTGTGTGTGTGTGTGTGTGTGTGTGTGTGTGTGTGTGTGTTTGTGTGTGTGTGTGTGTGTGTGTGTTGTGTGTGTGTGTGTGTGTGTGTGTGTGTGTGTGTGTGTGTGTGTGTGTGTGTGTGTGTGTGTGTGTGTGTGTGTGTGTGTGTGTGTGTGTGTGTGTGTGTGTGTGTCATCAATCACATATGTTATATTTAAGGGAAGTTGTTCTATTTAAGGTTTTCTTCTGATGTTGCTAGATTTCACTCATTTCAACACCTCCACTCTTAGCCCCTACTGCCTTGTCACCTCCTTGGTCACACCTGATGCTACCTTCTCAAAGACATAGCTGCCCCACATACCCAAGTAGATTATCAGCCAAAAGTAACTTTTAGAAGACTAACCAACTATATAGAGAATATCAACTACCAACTGACTTGTGCATGTAGAAGAAGATGTATCCAGTTCTTTGTCTCCTCTGCCTAATATCCTCTTCTCTGACCTCATTCACATGGCAATCGTTGTAGCTGTGCCACGCCCCTTCTGCACTGCATACATCACTAATATAGTGACCTACAGAATCAAACATGACAACATTGGATCATTGCAGTAGATAATTATTTCACCCTCTTTCAAAAAGGCCTTGTTTTCTATGTAGATGCTACTCTCCTACCTCCAGAAGATGACTTTCCAATGTGGTTGACTATACCCATCAATTTGTATGTCTGCAGAAACAGTGAAAGTATAGAGAGAATTTTGTCGTTATAAAGTGGAAGGTGAGGAGGGCATAATTATATACCTCTGTTTGGTGTGTATCAGGAGTGGGGACATGGTCTACATGTTCACTGGATGGCTCCACAGGACATTGACCACACTCCTCTACTGCAGATTGCTCTGTATTGAAAATGGATTACATTTAATGCAAGAAGCCTGTTTTGATCTGCCAACAGAGGATTCCCTACTTGTAGAAATCACAGGTCCTTGTAGGGACTATTATAGTAGGTAAAAGAATTGATTTATAGAGGCAGTATATGGTGTTTTGAAGAGCTGCTGGCTCTTTGCATCCATAGAGTATATACCTTGCAGGCTGAGTTCTAGTGCGAGCTCAAGTTGCTCGTCCTCTGACAGTCCCATCTGTTGCAGCAACATCACATCACTGGGCTGCTGTATTTGATGTGAAACTGAAGTAAAAATTTCCTAAATAAGTGAATCATTTTCATTTCTCCCACCTGTTCTCTCATACTTTCCTCGAGGGCTCTCTTTAACACCTCCTCCTCATCATCGTTGGTCTCTCCCAAACCAGCTCTTTCTTCTTCACTCAGTTCAGGTCTAATCTCTGTTTCAGTAGTGCTGTGAGTCAAGCTGCCACAAGCCACACCACCAAATAGCCCTGGAGTACACTTGTGTCTCTGGTTCACTCTCTCAGAGGCAGTAGTTTGGGTGGGATGAGGAAGTTCTCTTCGCATTGGAACACATCCACTATATTCATCTACCATCATCCTGGTGTCTGCTGACTGTGCTACATGGGTAGTTACAGGCAACACACTTGAACTGGTATCCATTGCTGCATCGAGGATGTCAGTTGTCATAGCAGCTGTGGTTGTCATAGTGGTGGTGGTGGTAGTGGTAAATGAAGAATTGTTCTCAAATTCGAAAATCACCTCTGGGCTGAAGAGGGCATCAAATTCAGCTGCAATTTCTCTACCAACAGAGCTCTGGCTGTACCCTGGGTGTGAGGCAGTTCTGTCTTGAGTCCCAAATGAGCTGGGGGGAGGAGTGGGATCACTGGCCACTCCCCTACCACAGATAGTGGGGCTGCTGTTACCACCAGTATTCTGACTACTACCGGTAGAGGATTCAGCCACTAAACAATTACCAGGTACCACACCACCACCATTAACCAGAGTGGGGCCACCACCACCAATTGAAGGACCATTGTACACTTCAGTACCATTGTTACTTGCACACACTGGTATATTGGCACTGACAGAATCTGAAAGTGAAAGTTTCTGTTTTTTTATTACATCACAACTGTTCTGCACAGTCTCTTGCATAACATCTTCCAACTCTTCAGTGCTCCGCCTCTTTCCAAGAACTCCACAACCTACCAAGGAAACAGATCCCAGGGGAGTGGGTTCAGGCGGGATATTTCCCATGGGGGATTTTACATTCAATCCCCCAGATGACGGGAGATTCTCCTTGTCATCTGTACCCATAGCTGCAGCTTCCCTATTGAAGTATTAGCAAATGTGTACATGTGTATCTTGAACTAGTGAGAATTCACACACATGTATTCTTTATACCTAGGCCAAGGCCCATTGTATGTAGATGGTTGCTTGGTCTTCTCTGAGCAAAGATGACCTACAGTGGATGTAGTGACATGTATATGACTGTGCATTCACGACTTATACCAATGGTACTTAAAGCTTATTTGGGATCATTTTATCAACCCTCTGAGCATGCATATTTCCATATATACATGTTCACGTAGCAACGTGCATTTCATTGTGATTACCATACTGTTAAAATCCTTCAAGAAAGCCAATGAAGATATACTCAGTAGCTAGTAAGTGGGACATATGTCAAATCAGTCCTTGAAACTAATTTGATTTGTGGCTATTTCAACACAATCTGGAATCTAATTTTAGATTCTGAGCAAAGGATACCACTGCACAATGAATATATACAATAATAAACGTACCCACTTTGATGAATCTTGGTATCCTTATGAAGTCAATTCTCTTTGAATTCCTTGAGAGGTTGGCATTGTAGCCATAACGCTTTAGGAATAAGATCATTATCCTGGGAGCAATATACATGCAATTATTGCTATTATGGTAGGAAAACAACCTATCTTCATAAACAGTATGCCCGGGCTGTTGTTTATAAGTATAGTCATAGGCAAATAGTGTGTACAAATTACCCTGTTGTACGTCAGTTAGTAAACGACACTATAGTACATACAGCAGGTTATCCCAGGAGAACAGCAATGGAACAACAGGGAAATGGATTGAGCCGTGCTTAGAGGAGAATCAAATCTCCATAAATGCAAGTAATCGGGTACGGATATACCCAGTATGTATGTTGCAATGTAGATACATGTACGTGTACCTGGGTAGTCTTGCCAACCTACATGACATGGTTGCTGAGTTACATGAACACAAGGGACATTTGTACTCCACTTCCTCTGACTATAGGTGGTTATAAAGCAATGCATAACACCCTCTCTATTATACAATAGTAAATGGATTTGTGGTTACTTACAACAAAAAAGGCGTCCATCAGGTCCTGCAAGTTGGCCTGCTCATTTGGTTTCAACAGAACACTACAATAACAGACATCATCATAACTTTGCATGTACTTCACTAATAATTGGGTATTTCACACATGTACTTGTTTTGGTAAGTAACCTCCAGCTTGTATGAGAGGACTTACTTCTAGAGGTGTATATTTCCATACATGCACACTGTTTTCATTATCAAACACTATGCCCATCAACTACTAACTAACATCCAACAAATTAGTTACAAAGCCCAGAATTATGCATATACACTGTAGTATATGTACAGTACCTTTTAGGTAGCTGAAGAGCAAAGTCATAGATTAGTTCACTAACTTCAGTCACTTTACCACAACTAATCAAGTATAAAGTATATGGAATAGACCATTGTTATGGAAAAATATAAACATTAGACTTGGTAGCATACACACAGTACAGTATATATGTACCTTTTGCAGGTGATGGAGCGGCACATCTCACACTCAAAATTTCGCACAACAGGACACACAGAGCCCTAATAGTAGAGACGACATTTACTGGGAAGATGTCTACATGCTAGTTAGGTGTATAACAGTACCTCGGATAACTCTTTGGAGCTGGGTACTTTGATGTGCTTGGAGTCATCCTTAAGTTGATCCAGGCACTGTGTTAGCAACTCATGGGCATCCTGTACCAGCACAAGAAAGGGAAAAGTAGGAAGGGCATGAGATTCTAAATGACAGCATGTAAACACATTAAGATCAAAGGGAATGCCTTGAACTTTGACACATGTGCAAACCTTCCCATAACAATTAACTTGGAACGCCAATTACAACATACACATGACATCATCGCAAATAATACCACATGACTTAATTAAGTAAGCAAATCTTTCGATGTATATTGGGCCTATATACCTAGATGAACACAAAAATGAACTAAAGGTTGTACATGTACATTGTAGCAGAACACCCTAACAATCACTGATACATGTACTGGAAAATTACGTATGTAATGTCCACCACAAGGAACTGCCACCACTAGGAATAGCCACAGTTCGGATTAAGACTTCCCAACAATGCACATTTCTGCTTACAAAATAGTTACACTACACACAGTATGCCACAAGGGACAGATATGTTTGTAGATACTCCCATTCAAATGTTAAAAATCAACTGCATTTACCCAAGATAGGAAATTAAATTTCTGAGTAGGAAAAGCATACTACTTGACTATACAATACAAGCCTTTTCAGTACTCACTAAACAAATACACTCAGGTGACTGGTTAGTAAATTGTGTGCCTTGTTTTGTAAATACAAATAAATTGCTGTTCCCAAAATAGAACACGCAAGATTTACAAGGATTACAAATTGTGAGCTTCCTGCCGATATAAAAGACAAGAATTTTAGATGCAAAACATGATTAAAGTAACTCTAAAATTGTAATCGAGCAATTGAATGAAAATGAGCATCTTAAAACCTGTGAACAGTCTACTGGCAGTAGTGATCCTGCTCTACTGTATTACCTGTGTCTATAATAGCCCAACTGGGTCTGTCACTTGTGGCAGTGGAGAGCCTTTACCCGAAGGAGACCAAGCTTCCAGATATGACGATGCCCTCTATGTTGCCAACAGGATAATAGTAAGTTGCCTATCATTACTCCTATAAGTTACTAGTGCGCATTTGAAAAGAAAATCAGCTAAGCAAATACATCCAAACAGAGAATATGACTATTTGGAAACTCTCTTATCACAAACTATGGCTTATTCACACATTGCTGTTTATGACAATTTCTGTAGCATTTCAGAATTCTGCAGAACAGGCAAATTAGTGAGGACGAGACAGAGAGAAAGGTTCAATTTTACCAGCATTTGCAGAGTGTGGCCGAGGCAGCTCTGTCTATAGAGATGTATGCTGACAATGACATTGATACTCGCGCACTACACGAACTCTTATCATTGCTGGCTCGAGATGCATGTATGTGGGCAACCAACACCACGTGGGGCAGCGGAGAAGGGAACTTAGTCACTGGGAAGGACACTGACTGTATGAACACAACAGATATTTTGAGATTCGCACAGCAAAAAGTAGCCGAGATTTATTTTCCTGACATCCTAGCCATGAATACCAGCCTGGAAACATTTGCTATTGCCCAACGTCTAAAGTCAATAATCATCACCATGAAGATATCCCTCAGAAACTGGAGCAACACGAATGATGTGTCCATCATGCCAAGGCAAGAGTCATGGGTGACAGAAAACGTCTCTCCCATTAACCGCTGCTACGTATGCACACATACCTTTAGAAATAAGTAGGCAGATCAATCACTGGAATTAAAGGGGCTCTCTCAACACTTATCACTTTAGACTTAAAGCTCTAGAATAGTTCTATATATCAAGCACTCCAGTCTATTAGAGTACATTATTTATTATTAGATATTAGATTATGATGCTATATTTAAACACAGTCTCCCTATATTAATATCATTTATGATTCTAAGTGTACATACAATTTTGCATGCACATACGGAGAGAAAGTATGAAGACTGCTGACAGAGATGTATAGTACATACCTGTTGTTTGTAACCAGAAAACTTGGGTCGATTCGACTCAATAACAGACTTGATTTTCTTCAAGAGAATTTTCTGTGAATCATAGCTGTCCTTGGCTCTCTTGGACTTAAGGAGCAGATACATCATTCTACAGGTTTAAGAATGGTCTCTGGGTCATAGTATAGATTACAAGTATTTACATACCTGCACAGAGAGCTTGAGTTGACTCTCTTGATCAGGTGGAAATTCAGCAGATCTTCAGCAAACGGTTCCAATCCAAGTAGCACTTGCAACACTGCATTCATGTAACACGTGTTGCCCAGGTTTGCAAAACTGGATGACAGAAGGAGTAGACAGATAAAGAATATGCAGGAAGAGCCAGTTCTGCCTAAAGATCAAACCAAAGACCAGTGACTGGAATCCCAGTGCACTAACCACTAACCCATGACTCAGTCAAAAACCACGTAAGATTATAAACATTATTAAATGGAAACTTCTCCCAACAAAAAACAAGTGCATTGCATGTTCAACTAACCCTTCCCTATTAGATGGAGTGAGGTAATCCTTCAAGGCTGATGCATGGGGTTGTTCAAATATATCCCCCAGGGG
This sequence comes from Theonella swinhoei, assembly GCA_963970385.1. Taxonomy (NCBI): domain Eukaryota; kingdom Metazoa; phylum Porifera; class Demospongiae; order Tetractinellida; family Theonellidae; genus Theonella; species Theonella swinhoei. The sequence continues at coordinate 2,027,354 of OZ019948.1, read as the reverse complement.
AAGCCTCTTCTGTGCAGCAATGGCTGCTTTGCGGGGGCCTAAACTGTGGTTTCGATCATCCAAATTAAAACCCCGGGGGGTTAATTCTTTGTCCCCCGCAGATCCCCTCCCTTCCCTGTCGCTCTGTGTTGCCCTATCGCCTGACAGCTCTATAGCAAGGTTCCTTCTTGCCACCTTCTGGAAGTAAGGACTGGAGTTGGGCGTTGCTTGGGGGAGAAATGGTTCAGATGATGCCACTACTGGTGACTTCGACTTGTAGAAGGATGCTGGGAAGAAAAAAAAGGAACCACAGCTGTAAAATCAGTGCTCAGACCTGATAGGTAAACACAACTTGGTATGCATGATTTATGTCAGGGTTCATTGGGGGTACCCCCTCGCCCAGAATAGAATAGAAGAATATCACATCACTTACATGTTGTGGCTTGCTTGCTCTGACTGGCTTCCAACATTCTCCCCCCACGAGTCTCTCCATACCTACATGTGTACCAGTAAAGATTACATACATTTGGAACACTGCATCTCATGCTCCCCTCTCCATTTCTAGGATAGTTATCTCACGTACCTGTCCATCCCTTACCTCTTCCCTAGGCTCAACTGTAGCTTCCTCTTTGCACTCTTTGGTCCACTACTGCTACTTTCTGGTGTCACCGGCTTCTCAGGGGTCATGTTAAATTTTGTTCCGACCCCCTTACTCAAATTTTCTTTAACATCCATCCAAATACCACTGATTATTTTGTGGCAGAGAGTCAGCGAGGTTCTGTTGATTACTTCCTTAATGACCAGACTGTCGCAGCAGCTGTTTCTGAACACAACCGTCATGCAGCCATCACCAAGTCGAGATGCCACATTAGTTACAGTCTCTTTGGTTATCTGAGGGCAAAACACACACGGGTATGGTTAGCACACACTGTGCATGGACATATGTTAGCTGTGTAGAAACACAGAGACCAGATAGCTTACATTGGCACAAACAAGCCTATGTACGTGTATGCGATGGGCAATCAACGCTGTGAAGTCCTATGAACATGAAACACGTACAGCAACTCATTCCCTTCTTATAGCTAACTTTGAATGTCCGTCGTTGGCAGGCATCTCCTTCCACTGTAAGCATACAAGAGCTAGACCCGTTTTGGTGCCTATTGGCGCCCAGCGTCAGGCGGCACCGGTGCTCCACTGGCCGTTGAGGCCCTCTGAAGTAGAGTTTGGCCGTACACTCGAACGATACGTACACTTCGTCCATGCACTCCCAACCTCTGCTTCGATTTGGCGGGTATTTGGAGGCTGCACGTGAGAGCTATGTGACGTCATAACTCTCAGGGTTATGGATCATGGAGTATGTGCAGTTAAACCAACAGTAAGTCTTCTAGTCATGTGCCATTTTGATGAAGGTCTTGCTATGATGTTTTCTTAGCAGACCTTCCCAGAACTGGAGCATGTTCTGGCCCAGTCTGGTGTGCATATGAGGGACCGAGAAGATGTCATTAGGAAAGTAGCAGCAATTGCACATGATGGACCTGAGAAACTGCTGGTGAATAGTCCATAGAGACTACACAATGGTTATTACTACCATTCTTCCACATCCATCCTCTTTTTCCTCTCCCTCCATCTCTCTCTCTCTCTCTCCTTCCTTCACCAGTTCTTGTCCGACTTTGATATGACTCTGACCCGTTACTGGGTCAATGGAGAAAGAGGCTTCACCTCCTTTAGTAAGTGACAGTACATACATGTCACCTATAGTATGTACCTCCAATGTGATATCATTCTTGTAGATGTAGTTGAGAAGTCTCCACTGATGCCTGATAAGTATCGGCAACAGGTAGAGACATTTATATGACACTCCACCCTCACTACTTTACATTCTGTCATTACTTTTCAGGCTGAAGAGCTGGCAAGGAAATATGAGCCTATTCTTTTTTCTCTGTATGTATTAACCATCAACATACCACACTTTCTTTCAATCTTATATTTGGTCCCTTAATTATATCTCTCTGTTTATGTAGAGATACAAGCCTTGAAGAAAAGATTGAACACATGGCTAAATGGTAAATCTTTGGCAGTGAATGAGAGGGTCTCATTTTATGGCTTCTAATGACTTGTTTTATCACAGGTCTGAAGGTGAGAATGGACTTTTGATTGAGAACAAATTTGACAGACATTTCTTAAGAGAAATGGTCACAAAAGCTAACATTGCATTCAGGTACATGATCATAGATAGTGTCATGTGACTCTGCGTAGTTTGACACACTGTAAAGTGGATCACTTATGCAATTGTATTTGAAGGGATAAATGCGAGCAGCTCTTCTCTGACCTGGACTCATCAAAAATTCCCTTACTCATCTTCTCAGCTGGGCTTGGAGGTACATCAATTGTATGCCTTCTGTACACTCCACGTGGATTCATTCGCTCTTGCTCTGGACATGCATACATGAACAGATGCTATTCTGGAGGTTTTCAGACAGCTCTCTGTGCTGCGGCCCAACATGCATGTATTATCAAACAGACTCATATTCAATGAGGCTGGGATAGCCATAGGTCACACACAACCCCTGGTGCACAGCTACAACAAGGGAAAATCCCCTGAACAGCTGGCGGCAGTGGAGCCATTCATTGAAGTAAGAGCTTTGTCTTGTACAGACTTTTGTAATGTTTTCATCTCTCTCCCTCTATTTAGGGTAGAAGTAATGTAATCCTGGCAGGAGACTCCCAGGGGGATCCTGAGATGGCTGACAGTCTCCCTCATACTAAACATGTTCTCAAGATTGGTTTCCTGAACTACAATGCAAGTAGTCTATTCCTTCAAACATTCTGTGGCACATTAACTGAAAGCTCTCTATGTATTTAGGTGGAAGATCGGCTGTCTGCATACAGTGATATCTATGACATAGTTCTGACTGGAGACTGTGATATGACAGTAGTCAATTCTGTAGTCAGAGCTGTTTTATCCCCTCATCCTCTGGCTGTTTGAATAATATTGTGGTATGCAAAAATATTTTTGAAGTCAGAACCTTGCGTACTGAAAATAGTCGTGCATGTACATTGTTCAGTGATGGAAATAATTGTGACAGGAGGCATAATGCACTCGTACTTGTGGCAAGCTTCCAACAGTGAATGCCAGTGGACATTAACTACAGCTGCACGTGGGTGCATACAGCTCATTGGCTCCGTTTTCTATCTAACCGTAGAACTCACCAGCGTCCAAACACCAACGCCCACGAACGCTGGCTGCACGTGAGCACGATAGATGTATATGACGTCATGACTTATACTGGGGGTCATGATGGATGCAGAAGTACAGCAGTCAGCAGTAAGTCTACTCATGCCCCACTTTGTAGGTATATAGCAGATGAAGGCACCTGCTATATTTGTTTCTTAGCAGACCTTCCCAGAACTGGAATGTCTTTTGGCCCAGTCTGGTGTGCATATGAGGGATCGTGATGATGTCATTAGGAAAGTAGCAGCAATTGCACGTGATGGAGCTGAGAAACTGCTGGTGAATAGTGCATAGAGACTACAGAATGCTACTATTCTTCCACCTCCTTTTCCTCTCCCTACCATCCTCTCTCTCTCCTTCCTTCGCCAGTTCTTGTCTGACTTTGATTTGACTCTGACCCGTTACTGGGTCAATGGAGAAAGAGGCTTCACCTCCTATAGTAAGTGGTAGTACATACATATCACCTATAGTATGCTCCTCCACTGTGATATTAATGGAGAAATCATTCTTGTAGATGTGGTTGAGAAGTCTCCACTAATGCCTGATGAGTATCGGCAACAGGTAAGAGACTTATAATTATATGACACTGCTAATTGCATCCATAAATATACTCCTCTCTCTTTTCCAGGCTTTAAAACTAGCAAAGAAATATCAGCCCATTGAAGTTTCTGCGTATGTATCTGTTAACCACATCCTTGTTTCATGTCGTACATTAACTATTGCTATTTTCTTGGTTAATGTAGAGATATAACTCCCGAGGAAAAGATTAAACATAATTTGGTTGAATGGTAAATCTAGTGGATAAGAGAGATTAATATTTAGCACAAAAAGATTTTGTCATAGGTGGGAAGGTAATCATAAGCTTATGATTGAGAGCAAAATTCACAGGAGTCTTTTAAGAGAAATGGTGGCAGATGCCAACATTCAGTTCAGGTAAAAATTAATTTCTCACATTAGTGCAATCTTAGATCTGTGGAAAATGCTATTATACTTTAGCATTATCCAATTTCTCAATCTGCATGTATGTATCTTTATTTGTCAAAGGGATAAATGTGAGCAGCTCTTCTCTAACCTGGACTCATCAAACATCCCCCTACTCATCTTTTCAGCTGGGCTTGGAGGTATGGCTATACTCCCTTTTGCACACAGTATGAATATTGATGTCAATTACTCCTTTTACACTGAGGATGCTTCTTTCTTACAGATGTAATACTGGAGGTTTTCAGACAGCTCTCTGTGCTGCGACCCAACATGCATGTAGTATCAAACAGACTAATATTCAATGAGGCTGGAATAGCCATAGGTCACACACAACCCCTGGTGCACAGCTACAACAAGGGAAAATCCCCTGAACAGCTGGCTGCAGTGGAGCCATTCATTGAAGTAAGAGGCAGGTTCTACGTGTAACATGTAAGGGCGTTTTAACACGTTCCGTATGATGTAATGCAATATAAGCACCTATAAGCCCTAGCCCCTAGCCCTAGCCCTAACCCTAGCCCTATCTAGAGAAGTCACACAACCCGCTGACCATCCATCCGGGCCCCTAGCAAGCCATCCATCTGGGCTCCGCACTTATACTGTGTGATGATGTAATGCCAATCCAAGTTACACGTAGAAGGACCCCTCTGTAAGAGCCTTGTCTTGTACAGACTGTCGTAACTTTCTCTCCCTCTATTTAGGGTAGGACTAATGTAATCCTGGCAGGAGACTCCCAGGGGGATCCTGAGATGGCTGACAGTCTCCCTCATACTAAACATGTTCTCAAGATTGGTTTCCTGAACCACAATGTGAGTAACTCTCTGTTAATTGTACAGGCATGTGTAATAGATAAATGCCCATTGTGGGTGAGCAGAAGTGTCGTAGTACTGGAAAATAAAATGTGTGCATGCATATGATATGGATAAAAAGAATATTCAGTATGTTTGGACGAACTATACAAACAAGCAAAATTGTCCCATTGCATGACTATAGATGGGCTTGGTTCCACTCCTCAACTATTGACTCATAATTGTGTACTGCAATGCATTATTGAAATGGCAGTGCGCATGTAAAATTAGACCTCACGTATAACATTACAGTATGTACAGTGCCATTATGCGTATATGTAAATGGTCCATTGAAATGACTTGCTCCACTCACATTAAGCAGGGAAAAATGGCTAGATATAAGCACACTGCCTAGTTTACATTACATATTATGTAAGCTCCAAATGCCATATTTCTGGATAGCTGCCGGACATCTAACCCAAACTTCTGATCCATTTCTGGCTGACTTACGGAACATTTGTATTTTAGGTGGAAGACCTGCTGTCGATATATACTAATATCTATGACATAGTTCTGACTGGAGACCGTGATATGGCAGTAGTCAATTCTGTAGTCAGAGCTATTTTACCCCCTCCTGTTTGAACTCTAGTCTTGTGACAGAATAAGTATGCACAAATATTTTTGAACTCTAGAGCATAAGAGCATGTATATGGATTGGTCAGTGTTTATATTTAACCCGTGAAAATATTTGGCATTCAACAAAACAAATCTGTGTATATATAATAACAGAATGCTTGAAATGTTATAATAAATTCACTGCTACAGATACAATGTGTTAAAAACAGTATGTTTTGTGCTGTACACATTAAAGTTACAACTGATGAAGGCTTATTGCAAAGTCCGATTCATCTCACGTTAGTTATCCAGTTGACAGAGCAGTGCCACGCCTCTCTGGATCCAGTGGTCTTCGGGTTGATCTGAGGGTAACTTCATGCCCACCACAAAGTTGGTAGAATGTCCAGTTGTAGACAGAGTGCCACGACGGTCACTGGTTTTGTAGAGGGGGATGGTGTAAGATGGCCGCTGTGGTATTTCATCCCGCTTACAAGGCTTCAACCACATCTGTAGAAGGATGTACCAAATCCTTAGCTCTACACACAATCCACTACATTGACTTGATAGTATCATCTTAAGATTGGAGGCCCCAGAAGGCCCCACAGAAAGCTGCTGAAGACACTTGATCAGTTATTCTTTACACACTGTGTACTGAAGGAAATGTTTGGATCTAGTAGTCGGCCTTTCAGCTAGGCTAAGTCTATTTTCACTACCTCTCTATTCTGATGTTCTACTTAGCAGCTCTGGCTATTAGCTTGCAGTGTACTTCTGAGTGCATGTGAGTACAGCCTGTCTTATCTCCTCTGGATTACACATACGCAAGTTGGACAGATCAGATTTGTTCAGGCTGTTTAGCTGACTACACACTACATACATACCACAGGCATGGGACCAGTGAGCATCTTGGGGTACGACTCTCCCAGTAGCTTGGTCTCTCTGTCCCATCTAGCTCCATCTAGAAATAGCCCCTTCACGTACACACCTGTGAAATGTGTGACATGCTGAGCAGCATGCATGGCTAGGGTATACTCAAGTTGTTAGCTGACCATCCTCTGGGGGAGTCCGGTACTCCTTATCTTCCAGCACTTCATAGTCAAACCCCAGCAAGTCAATAGGGATGCGATACTTTCGAGCAAAGTTCTGCTGAGCTCCTAAACATGTACAATGGACATTAGCTACAAATAATTTGGAAGTCTTTGAGGTACAAGTGGAACATTTGTGATTTCCAGGGTGAAGTTCAAATACCTTTATTGTATGTACATACATGTGTTAGAAGAGTGCACATGTACATTACACACAGTATACGTACATGTACATGTACATTGGTACGTTGTACCTGTAAGGAAGGCCTGTGTGAAGAAGAATCCTGATATCCAAAACACTGTTGGCGGACCGACCTCAAACCAATCCTACATTTGAATTTATATTTCCACCATGAATACAGCACACACATTTACACATGCACTAGCTGTTCTCACATTGAGGAACTTCAGTCTAGCCAGCAGGTCATTTACGTAACTGCCAAGAGGTTTGAGGGAAGGGTAGGATTTCTTCTTCCACAGTCCTGGAATCTTTCCCTTCAGAATGGAGTCTGCTACTTCCTCCAGCTCACTGGACATCACCACTAGACCCTACAGCATGGAGTATAAATGTGGCCACTGTATACATTGTATTTTCAAGTGACTGGATTTAACCAGTTTGTGACTTTACCTTAATGGCTTTGCGTACATTGGAGAGAGAGCTTCGCACTACATCAGTGAGTCTGTTGAATCTCACCATTTCCTGCACCAAGACTGTGTTCATACTCTGCAGAAAAGAACCATTGCATATGTACATGGAAATATACATGTGTACACTAGAATTAGGAAGGAGATGAAGACAACCAACAAAATGCATGTAGCATGCAGACCAGACAAATAAGACATACACATGTACATGGTGTGTGTACGTGCATATGTATACCTGTGTGTATGTAGTGGGATACTTGCGAAGTGCCTCTTCTGTGTCAAAGTTCTTTGGTAGCTTATTGAGTATATCAGCTGCTACTTCCTCTAATATTTCATCATCAGATTTACCTTCTCCAGACGTAGTACGTGCCTGATAGAATATACACACAACAGTAATAGTCTGTAGCATTGATCTATAGCAGTGTGTGTATGTACCTGTGTGAGGAGGATACTATCAAAGAGAAGGTTGGTCTCCTGCTGATCTTTAGTGATGTCAGCATTGGCGTGCATACCAAACACTTCAGGGTGAGGGATGATGGGCAATGACTTCACATATTCCACGTAGCTGTTGTGCTGCAAGTAGAATATACATACATACACATGTATATATATATTTACATCTATCAGTCATACATGTAGGTTAAATGTACATGGAGTCTTGCAGGTTTGAATGTCCGCCTAAGGCAGCTCATTTTTTTGTCTAGGGTGAATTGCATTGCCTTGGAAGTCTCTTGGTCTGAATATTTCATGTAAAATTCCACATGTACACATGTACTATGTATCTACATGTATATGGTAGGTTTGGGTACAAACTGGATTTCCAGTGATATTCTGTGTGTTATATATTTTAAACACTTACATCTCCATCAGGTGGGCAGTAGTAGGTTCCACTGCTAGAGAAGGTGTAATTGTCAACGTTGATGATGTCGGTGCAGTAGAACTTCTGTAAGATGCACACCAGTGTTCGCCGGTCCCAGTCGTCCGTCACACGACCACCATAGTTGCACTGGCCTGTCAGGTAGCTCACTGCTGCAAATGGAATTTCCTGGATGTGACAGAAGGTGCATTCATAATGGTAGTATTGTGCAAGTACAACTCAGGGCATCAGGGGCAGGCCTAACTGAGCTAATCTTTGGTGTTATTTCACACTTGGGCATTGGAGAAGGATGTACAGTACATACAGGTATGCATGTTGGACAATAGGGCCTTTGTTAGGTTTACTCAGGCTTGCCCTGATTAAGAAATGTGTCTAGGGTGTCTTTTGCAGTAAACATTACCTCATATTCATTGAGGAACATCTGCAGCTGTCTTACTGAGATACGGAGGTCAGTTTCGTTGAATTCATAAGGAATGTTCCAGCCTAGGGGACCAAATTTCCGCCTCTCCTGCACTAGAGCATGGAAGAAACACAGTCCAAACAGCAGTTTCTTCCATTCTTTCTGTAAGAGGGAAGAGATGGATAGACAACTCTAACACAGAGATGCTTAGAAAGAAGAAAGGGAAAGCAACACCATACAAGGTAGTCATTTTCACAAAGACAAATGAGCCGGGATTTGAACTCTCATCTACATGTAGGCCATGCTCTTATACTAAATGAGCTATCAAGGCAGCTTAGCTGGCTGGGCTGAGTGACATGTACATATATATGTAGGCAAACCAAGCCAAGAATATACATGTACATGTAACTCGACCCCCAACACAGGAGAACACCAGAGTAAATGAATGATGCTGACGTATACATTGCCAATAAAGCGGAATGCATTATATGGAGTATATAAGTGTAACAAATGATGCCAAACTCCATCATACACTACGAGAAGGGAGCATTACTTACTGGTTTGGAGCACCCTCCAAAGAATTCTTCATCTGATATGGGGTCATTAATATACGATCTGATGATATTGGCTTTTAACCCCTTTGGAGGCTCATTGGTCATTTTAACTCCATTTTGGAGCACAGAGATTGGAAAGTGGGGAGATGGATAGCTTGTAAGCCACACTCGGAAATCAGGGTGGGTTGTGTCGGGGTTAAATTCCTCGCATATTTTCTCAAGAGTAGGCATCCACGAGACGGCAAGATGGCAGTTCTGCAGTACCACCCATGTACCATCCTTCTGAGCAGATTGTACCATCTTGATGGCTATGGGACCTTGACCTTGGCCAAGGGAGAGTGAACTCAGCTTAGCACCACCAAAACCCTGAGCGTGAGACAGTATGTGTAGGTGAGACACTGTGATATCAACATTTTCAGTATATACATCGCACATTTTTTTGAATGCATTGCATATACTGAACTGTCTATACATTAAGTACACAAATTATGTAGCTCACTTCATACCTGATCATCAGCAAATTTGAGCAGAGCAGCCATGGGATCTCCTCCAGGAGAGAGGACAAAGATAAGTGGGGCACAGCAGTGAGAGTCTGCAAATGCCTTAGGCAGGTTGAAGGGAGGGGGTTCGATATACTGTTTGCCGATCTTGGCAACAACAAAATCCTGCACAGCTGGGATCACCTGTGTGTGTTCAGGGGAGAAGGGAGTGTTCAAGGTGAAGCTCCGTAGAGCTAGAAGAGCGTGATTACTTTATCAGGCCTGAGGCAGCGAAGGACGATCATCTTCTGGAACATTCCAAGCTTATCCCATTGCCTAGGGAGGTGATGTGTGTGCGGGTCTATACTATCATAATACTCCTTCCACTCATTCACCATACCACCAAATGTCACCCGGATGCCCTTGAACCTGGAGAGAGGTGAAAGGATTGAGAGAGCATGTGCACAGGACACTGTGGAGACAAGTTCTAACGTGTTCTTGTCTTTCCTCCATACGTGTAAATGTATACTTTAATAGCGAGGGGTTACTATCACAACATCCATTATGGTAGTTTACTGACTTCTCAAGGTCATCCAGACGGCACAGTTCATCCCAGGATTTCTGTGGGAGCCAGGAGGCAGGGTTTCTGTGAGGGTTATCCAGCCCCACTCCACCAGTCAGCAGGAACCTCCACTCTGATTCCTCCAACTCATGGACGTGTTTCAGGAGGTTGACGCACAGTAAGAATGAAAACAGCAGCTGTGAATGTGAGTGAAAATGTGTGGCAAAGTGGTTAAGTAACTGGAACACTGATTAACAGGTTGCTCAAATAATCATCTACCACACCTCTTTGGCTTCGGCTGGACACTATAGATACAGTACATGCAACTAACCTTGTCTTTCTCAAATAGGGATCTGCACACATTGCAGTAGAGGGAGTATGTGAAGTGGGTCTTTAGAGTCTCCAGTCTAATTGATGAATAGTGTACCATAACTGACAGAAACTTCATACTTTTATAGTTAGGCAGTGGACTGCTGTTTTTAGTGTGTGGTGGATCATGCCATAATTACTCAGATTTGCCTAGGGTATGTACATTGTAAGTCTAGGTAGTCACAGAGCAACTAGGCATACATAGTGGTGATGAGGGTCAACCAGGCCGAGACAGCTGTGTGTGGTACATGACTGACCTTGTCTCTAGGTTGTCAGACTTTTCAGCATTGTCGATGGAGCCGATGAACAAGTTGACAAACCAGACAAGGGAATATTGGTACATGGGCTCAATATTAGCAAGATCAGTGATGGAGAAGAACAGGATGGATGAGTGGATAGCTATTGGTTTGTAACCAAGTCGAGCTTCATCAATCTTGTTCTCTGTCGCTTCAGCAATAGCCTAGTACAGGAGAAAGGGAGAATGATTGTGCCCTAACACACACAGTGTGCAGCAGTAATGAAGATCTGAGCACCTGTTTCTCGGATATCTCATTGGCAAGTGTCTTTGATGAAGAGAGAACTTCAATGGCAGTCTCATCCTCTAGAATATTCCCCTCCGAGGAAGACAACACCTCCAGGATCTTGTCTTCTATCTCTTTCAGTTGTCTGTGGGTTAGTGGAGAGTACGGACTTGGATGTGGACTGCTAGTTGCATTGTATTGTGTTGTATTGTATTGCCTTGGGAGTCTCTTAGTTAGGTTATATTCTTGGCAGTGTATGGTCTATTCAATGGCCTCACTCAAGAAATTAGTTTCAAGGAATCACCGAAGACTGTTGTTTTCAAAGAAAAATGAGCTGCTTCGGGACTTGAACCCACGACACTTTGTGTACTAGGCAGATGCTCTACCAACTGAGCTACTGAGGCAGCTCAGCTGGCTGAGCGAAATCACACATACATATACAAAGCAACACAACTCAAGGCAAAGCATTCTCAACCTACTGACCAAGTGAACTCAAACTTAGTATGTAGGACCAGACAAGGGTAATTAACTATACATATTTTTACTTCTTGTTCTGAGCAGACTGCAGTATGAGTTGGTTCTTCTCTTCTTCTAACTCCGGTCTTTCTCTTGCCACAACGATACCCAGCAGCTGGTCCTGCAGCCCCTCCATTGTGATCATGAAGTTTAGAAGAGTCACCTGTGTACATGTGTACATATACGTATGTAACATGTACTTTATCATCCATGTATATACATGTACACAGTTTATCTGGTTTGTGATGCTTGAGGTGCTTTGGTTGCTTTGTATTGTATATGTGATTCGAGCCCAGCCAGCTGAGCTGCCTCGGTAGCTCAGTTGGTAAGAGCTACGCCTAACAAGCAAATGGTCGTGGGTTCGAATCCCACCCCAGGCAGTTTTTTCTTTGAAAAATAACTGCCTTGGGTGAGTTGTGTTGTGTTGCTTTGTCTTTCTGTTGTGTTGCCTTGTCTTTCTTTCTCTCTAAGCATCTCATGGATAATTAAGTCATAGATGTATAGTGTACGTATGTGCATACGATACACATGTACATATACAGTACATGTACATTGTACGTACATACATTTTATGTATAATAGATTATATTCACGCTGCTTTAGTCTAACAGACCTTCACAGATGTCTCAGGAAGGTAGTGTGGGTTTCTCAATTTAGTGGTCATGTAAAAACGGAAATCCTTGGAGTACTCAATTGTACTGTCTCCGAGTTTGATACAGATGCTTCCTCCCTGTTTGAATGTCTGCTTCAACAGCAGAGGTTCCAGAATGGGGTCAATTTCCTCTCCTACGTTCTCTAAGAGGACAGGTGTTCCGAACTGGATGCAGTTCTCCAAAGTACGCACAAAGTCACTGTCAGTGAGTTTGATGATGTGGAGGTTGTGGGCTTTTTCCATGTTCTTGATCCACTTGTTGGCCTGGCCTTGTGGATCAATCATTAGCGGCCAACGACGAGCATTGCTGGATATAGAGACATACATGCATACATACATGTACATGTACGTAGTTTATGCACATGCTTCCTTACAAATACAATGTACATGCTTCCGATGGAATGGACTGACAGATGTAGTATGTTAGACTGCTGGTGTGTGGAAGGTGAAGTCAACTCAAGCCTTGGGATAAAACTATACTCCTCTAGCCACCAGAGATCCAGTGTGCTAAGTAGTAGGAGTGTCTGACTGGTAATCTGGGTTCAAATCCCAGTTGGATCCTGAGCTTTTCAGGATGTACTTACCAATGACCCAATCTATTTGTTTGTTGGTCCATCAATATTGTGATGGAGATTATTCCATGCATACAGTACATGTAGTACCTGATGACAATGCCATTCTCCACAGAAAAAGAGTCAGTGGGGAGTCCAGCAATGTTCCATTCACGGATCTTTACCTACTCATATACACATGTACATGTACATGTAGTTTAGTGTGTGTGTGTGTGTGTGTGTGTGTGTGTGTGTGTGTGTGTGTGTGTGTGTGTGTGTGTGTGTGTGTGTGAGAGAGAGAGAGAGAGAGAGGGAGAGAGAAAGACATTCCATGTGTGTGGATATGTAGAGGAGGAAGGCAATTGTGTTATAAAGAGGTGTGAATCCACAATGTATGTGTATGGAGTCCTTACTGGTTGTCCTAGGGTGGAAGTGAGGGAGAAATCAGAGGAGCATGGAATGTTGCGCTGTACACACATTGAACACCACATCTCTGTCTGATCCTGATAGGTGGTAGTGGGGAGGTGGGTGGGGAGGGGGAGGGACATGGAAGGGAAGAGAGAAATGTGCGACCTGGGTAACACGGGAACATTTTTTTTGTATAGGAAGAACATACAGATCTGAAGGCAGAGGTGAAGGCACCAAGGTAGGCTACAATACCAGCTGACACCAGAACATCACCAGTTAGGTTCTCATATTGTTGACTGAGATCTTTGGCAGTTTGAGACCACCGTGTCTTCTCTCCTCCAAGACCACCGATAAGCTTCTCAGCTCTGTAGGGATGTGATGCATGAGTGTGTGAATCAAGCCATGTCCTCAGTATACTACATGTACGTAACGTCGTTGATGTGAACAAAATGTGTGTACATGTATATACCTGTCTAGCTTTTTGGAACATATGTCTACGTCTCTCTCAAGCTGCTCTTTTTTGGCTGTGTTCTCGTTGAACTGAGCCTGCAGGTCTGCTAGTTTTTGCTGGACTTCACGCAAATCGGCTCGCTTCTTGTTGAGGGACTGTGCAGATGTACAAGTTGAAAGAGGAGGGAATGAAAATGAAGATTATCTACATGTGCAGCTCATTTGTCTTGGTCATGGGTGAGTTGCATTGTGTTGTATTGCTCTGTGAGTCTTGTGGTTTGAATATGAATATTTACTTGGGTTGGAGTTTATGGTGGTTGGTCTGATACTAAGTTGCGTCTCAACCTAAATCTTCAGGTTGAGAAGCTTTGCCTTGAGTTGTGTTGCTTTAATGTATGTGTGATTTGGCCCAGCCTGTTGAGCTGCCTTGGTAGCTCAGTTGGTAGAGCATTTGCCTAAAATGCAGAATGTCGTGGGTTTGAGTCCTGCCTGAGGCAACTCATTTTTCATTGTCTTGCATTATGTTGTGTTGTATTGTTTCACGTACATGTACATATACAGGGCTATACGTACCTCCATAGCCACTTTCAGCTCAGCTTCAGCCTCTTTCAGTTTAGCCTTCTTCGGGGCCACCACTCGAGCCACTCTACACAGATATACCATAAGTCATACATGTACATGTACATGTGCTGGTGCAAATGGTAACAAACTTAGTATACACATGTACATGTATATACAGCTCTGAGTCTCACTTCTCATATTTGTTGATGGCGATAACCCATCTACACAGTCCCTCGGCTGCTGTGGATGCATTCTTGATCTTGGCGGGGTCAAAGTCCGGATTGGTGATGTATTCATTACGGATTTTCGTGATAAAGCCTTGTGGGATATTGTCCTGCAGAAAAGAGTTTTAAAGTGAAAGAGGATGAACTTCCACTACGAATTCAGGTGCAGAATATTCTATGCACCAACCTTGTCGTATTCTTTCAGTGATTGCAAGAACTTCATGTCTCCCAGAAGTCTTTTTGAGGGGCCCCAGAAATCCTCAATCTTCTTTCCCGATCCAGATGGATCGGGAATTCTGTCTGGTTTGACTCCCTTCAGAATACACACAGCCTCCATGACTAGTTTCACACCAGCTGGTGGACTCTTCATTGTCTTCACCACTGTGATATCCTATAAATTATGCAGTGTAAATGTAAAATAAGTATTCTCATACGATTCAGATGCTTAGGCAATACAACAACACAATCATTTTTAGATGCCTTGGGTGAGATTTGAACTCACAACACTCTGCTTTCTAGGTGACGCTCATACCAAGTAAGCTACTGAAACAGCTAAGCTGGCTCACACATTCAAATCATCTCAGCATGATAAACAGGTGAACTGAAACATACATTTAGCATGATTTACATTGCATGTGTGTACATGTACTGGACTGGAGGCCCATCCTACATGTACATGTAGTATCACACCTGAGGACTGAGTGTGTTGAGCGCAGTGATGGCTGCCTCTAGAATGGGAATGGCTTCTGCAAGGTCTGCATCACACTCATCCTTGATGGCCTTGGCTGCCATTGCCTGCTTGTTGGCTACCTCTTCATCAGCCTTTACAACTGTCTCCTTCTTTGCCACCTCCTTGCTCTCTTTCTCAATCACCACCATCATCTCTGCAACCTGCACTCACAAACACGGGCGACTCCATACACTGTGCAGTATGTGTGCATGTACACATTCATTACCTGTTTGCTAGACTCTTCCAGTTTAGGTTTGAGGTTTTCTAGTTCCTCCTGCATGCCCGCTACTTGATCACTGGCAGACTCCAGTTTCTCCAGACCAACTTCATAGCGCCGACGCAGCTTCTGAACCTCACTAAATAGAGCACATGAATACTTGTACGTGTATATGTACATATTATGTATTAGCCGCTTTCTACATGCAGATACGTGTACATGTATCTGCATGGTTGCTTTGTATTGTATATGTGATTCGAGCCCAGACAGCTGAGCTGCCTCGGTAGCTCAGTTGGTAAGAGCATCGCCTAGCAAGTGGACGGTCGTGGGTTCAAGTCCCACCCGAGGCAGCTTTTTTCTTTGAAAAATAACTGTCTTGGGCGAGTTGTGTTGTGTTGCTTTGTCTTTCTATTGTGTTGTGTTGCTTTGCCTTTCTTTCTAAGCATCTCATGGGAGATTAACTCATGTACATGTATGTGCACAGAGTGATGCATATGCATGTATCATATGCTAACCTCCGTTTCATGGAGAGCAGAGTTTTGTATGTGGAAATGAGCTCAAGGTATGAGGTAGGAGTCACATAGTTGTGCCTTTGGAGTGTGGCCAGGTAGCGCTCTGACAATTTCCGCGTGGTTTGGTGGAATTCTTTACACATTTCCACGCAACCGTCTTTGATTGTGTCTTCCATTTCTACATCGTCTAGAAAACGTTGGGCTACGATAGTCAGTGCATCATCAGGCCAGCTCTGAAGAGTAGAGACAATTTGGGTTCAACCCCTCAATATGTAGCCACACATACATGTATGTACTACATGTACGTGTGTATTCCTTCTCCATACATGTATGTAGAGATACAATGTACTTAGTACAATATGCAGTACCTGGAACCAGTTGATAGTACAGCAGTTGACAAGAGAAGGGAACATACGCACTCTATTCCTGAATGCATCTCCAATAGGGCTCATTGCAAGCACCACATGGAGTTGATCTCTCACTCTTTCTACAAAGAAGTTAAATAGAGCCAGCGGTGTACCATCTGTCTGTTTAGCTTTCTCTCGCTGTCTACAGGGAGGGATAGATAGCTCAATTGCTGAGTTAAACCCATGCAGATAGACAAGGTGAATACAGTTGATACTAAACATAAATATGTACATGCATAGCACTTATGTACAGATGTAATATGCTTACTTGTCTATCTGTCGCATTTTGCTACAGATCTCATTTTTTTCATCAATAGGAAACATGTTAGGAACTTCTCCTGTGTTGAGTAGGTTACCAATATCCTCCAGGAAGTTTTCCTCTTTGATCTGGGTATCTACGGACACAGAAGTAGAAACATGAAAGCGTCTACACATTACAGTGTGAAAATGTATACAAGTATGAGTATGTTTGTACGTATGTGAGTTGGACACTGGGTGCATAGGGAGAGTTGGCATGCCACAAAAGATCTTTAACCCACCATCCCCAGTTCTCAAGGCTGGGCATCCAGTGTCCTGCTCTTATACTTGTATGTCTTGTATGGTGGGTTTCCTTTCTTAATTCTTCCAGCTAGTGTGCCATATGCATGTTTTTCCATGGAATTACATGTGTGTAACACACCAGCAAAGATAGCAACAAGAGAACGCAGACAGGCAAATTATAACCCAAAGCACAGGACACCCAGATGCCCAGCCTTGTAAAGGTAGCTGGGTTATGAGGAAGAGAAGTGGATTCAACTCACCAGTGAAGAGGAAGACTGCATGGGAATCTCCCTCGGCACTTTTTCTGAGTATCCTCTTCAGATCTTCTCTCCATTCAACAGATGTGTAGCCCTTACCTATCTCCACCTACAGGTACATGAATTAATGCAAGTTAGCAGCATTTGAGAGACATCACAAACATACCTGGAACACTTCATACTCTGACATGTACGCTGCAAGTCGTGTAAGAGACTGTCGGCCACTGCCACCCACACCCACAAGAAGGGCGTGGCTTCGTGGTTGCTTGATGATACGACTGATACGACACACATGCTCTATAGCAAACCTGTACCAATGGACATGTATGGAGTTGTTGATGTCAGAAAACCCTACTACCTAAAGAAGAAAATTGTACCTGAAGAGCACAAGGTTCATTGGTTTCTTGCTGATGTTATTGTACTCATCGAGGTAATTCTCTACCACCAGTCTCAGTTTGTCTACATCTACCACCTCTGCGTAGGGCTTGGCATCGTTCTTTGGGTCCACAAAGTCACAGAACATGAGGCTGCGTAGATCATCCTCTTCTACCACTCCTGAGTGAACAGGTGTGAAGAAAGGAAGGAGCTAAACATTAGCTACATTTTACATGAACAATCATGTGTATAGCACACTACAAAGAAAAAAGAGAGAAGAAAGGAACAGATGGTTGTAGACCAAAGAAAGGAGCACTACATACAACACATATAATACATGACAGCCTCGATGGCCTAGAAATATTCATACCAGCCTAGAAAAATAATGTACAGTGTATGTACTGACCATCATTGTTGGAGTCAAGGTGTTTGAAAAGCTCATCAAAGTTGGTGTTAAAGTTGTTCTGCACAGTTTCCTTGAGGAATTTGGCCAGCCAGAGTCTGTCAGAGTCATCCACCAAACGATCATAGTACACTCTCATTACCTAATGGAAGGGAGTTCAGGGTCACATTGACAGTATATATACATTGTACGTGTACATGAAATCTCTGTAGGTGTGCAGAGCAAACTATAAGCAACAGTGGACAGCTGTTTCTGAAGTAGTTGGCTCTCATTTGTGCAGTGTATGCCTACCACAGCCTGGACTTTCATTTACATGGAAAACGTGTATAGCACACTAGCCAAAAAGCAAAAGAAAGAAACCCAGAAACCTAACCTCAACAAACCCAACAATACACACAAGACATACAACACACAACAGATATAGACTGGAGCAGGACACTAGATGCCCAGCCTTGAGAACTGGGGTGGTGGGTTAAAGATCTTTTATGGCTAGCCAACTCTCCCCACACATGTACATGTACATGTATATGTACCATAGGCAAGCTTGAGCTGTACACATACATGTACATGTATGTACATGTACATGTATATACATATACAATGTATGTGTACGCATAACCTCATGTGTCCACAAGCGTTTGAGTGTGCTCTCATCTTGTATAGAGCTGGGAATACTGAGTAGCACTCCCTGAATGACCCTAGCAAAGTCTCGCAAGTTGAACAGGTAGTGAGATTTAGTTGGCGTGGGCAAGAGGTTGCCCATGGCTGTCTTGTACACATCCATTGTGGCTGCAACTATCTGTAAAGGTGTGTAAGACAATGTGTTGATAACTGATGGAGCGGTTGTGGTAATACTCACCTGAGAGCCCAACCCTTTCATCTCAACCGGAAAACTCTTGCTGAGGTGCCAGTCCATGATACGACTGAATATCAGTTTCATTGTGTCGTCCTCAAATTCATTGATGGTGAATGTGTTGAAGTGTCGGAGGAATCGTGGTGTGATGGGGTTCCGTCCTCCTCCCGGAGGACCCATGGCAGCAATCAGAATGATATCCACAAGATTGATCTAACAGTTGCAAGGGTTAACACACTACAGATGAGACGGGATGCTTTCTAGAATGGTTGTGAGAACTGACCTTGGTGTTTTCCTTGAGGTCGTACCAGTTCCAGTGGTCCATCCACTGTCTCAGTAACTCAATGGGAGGCTGGGCACCGTATACTTCCCGAGTTGGCATGTTGAGATCATCAACAAAGACAATCTGTGGAGGATAACAGAGAGAGAATACATTGTATGTGCTGTTACATACATTGTATGTACATGTAAGTGTGCGACAAAGGTTCTCACAGTCTTGCAACCCATTGGTGGTCCAAAGAGTCCCTTGCGTCTCTTGTCCAGTTTGGAGAGGATGATGTTCTGTGTCTGGTTGGCCGTAGTCTGGGCAGAAAAGTTGATCATCACTGGTTTATATGTCTCCTTAGGTAGCTGGTTCAGAATGAAATCCTGTTGGCAAAACACATGTAATATGATTAGTCACTGGATTAAGCTACACCCGAGGCAGCTAAAAAATAACTGCTTTCGGCAAGTTGTGTTGTGTTGTGTTGCCTTAATTGCCTTGTCTTTCTAAGCATCTCATGAATGTACATGAACATACATGTACAGTATATGTACGTGTAACATCTTCCTGACCTTCTATGTATATGTAGGTTTACCTGTATGTACACTGATTTGCCAGTGCCTGTGGGCCCCACAAATAGACATGGTTTCTCATGCTTCACACACATGTCCATGAGATAAGTACTCCGGACTGTGTCCACCGTTGGGATGATGATGGAGTTGAACTGAGCATCTTTTGCGATCGGTTTAGCATCAATCAGTTTCTCTGACCACAATACCCACTTTCCCAGCCCCTCTTTAACGAACTCATAATCATACACTTCTCCTTCTTCAGGGAAAGGGACAGGAAACTCCTTCTTGGGAGCTTCACATTTCTCATAGATGTGGTACAGCGACCTGCATGTACATGTGCACAAGAGAAGACCAAATGTATGTATATGTTCACGTTTAATAGAACTGCAATGATGGCTCCGAACAACTTAAAAATTGCCCAGACAGCTTTAAAATGGGCTGGATGGTTTTGCCCCTGTTTGCACAACTTCAAATGGGCTGCCAGTTTTGAATTAGTCCTCAACATGTATGTACATGTACGTGTGTGTGTCAGCTGTGTCTGACTTGGTCTGTGGCAGTAGTGGTCCTGCAATGATTTCTCTGAGAAGAAGGTTGAATGCCTTCCTACCCTTGATACCAACACTGGCTCCAAGGGACCACACCATACCAAACAAGAATGTTCCCTACATGATGGTACATACATTGTATGTACGTACATGTATAGGAGTGGGTGAGGTTATTTTGCAGGAGCACTGACCATAATCCATGCTTCCTTTTGCTCATCAGTGAGTGCAAGCTGGGTAAATTTGCTCTCATCTTTGAATTCATCCAGTAAACTCTCATGAATATTCATAAGTGAACGTGTGAGATTGGCATCAGACGTGGGAGACAGTTCCTATTTACATGTGTACAACTAATAGGCTATGAATTAAGGAATGAGTGTGTTTACCTTGAATCCTCCCTTGCGTACAAAGTTAAGGCAGGCCGGTACCATGCGATGGTAGAGGGATGTAATGAGCTCATTGAGTGCCTCGGTGAAGGTTGCAGGGAGAGTATTGAGCCACGAAGTAAGCAGAGGCTGCCAACCCAGCATCTCTGGTTCCATATACACCATACCACATCGGGACACCTGGGAGACACACTTGAACTTAGATTCATTTTGAATGGGACCAAATGTGTTTCCAGCCAACCAACAGTACTATGCAGTATACCTTTGTATGTACATGTACATGATCTTGGGATGTAAAACTTTACATACCGTGGCAGGTGAGGCCACCTCAAGGTCCATGGGTTCAAAGATGAGATTAGTGGTGGAAGCAAGCTGGATAATTTCACCGCTCATCAGACAGAGCTTCTTATTGTCATCCAACACAGTGTTCATGTTCTCAATCCATATGGCATCTACAGGTCCATCAAATATGAGCCACTTACGATCTGGTGTGCTGGAATTTGCAAAGTTCTTATAGCTGACTGCAAGGATGCCATCTGACCACTCGTGAGAGACGGGATCAAATCTTCCATACAATTGACCCATAGTGATGGACTTCGGGTTGAGGACTATGATCTGAACCTTATTCTCCTCCATCAGACCCTTTTGGGAGAATGAGAGGAAGTAGAGCATTAGAGAGGTGGTGATTATAAGGAGGAGGGAGAGAAGGAAGAAGGAATGTCTTCTACCAACTAAGCCACTGGCAGTTCAGCCAGTGAAATATATATATAATGTACAGTATCACACAGTTGCACTCATCTCACACCAAATTGATTGTACCTTTTCACAGATATCAGTGAGTGCCCCAGCAAGGACTCTATAGGCACAGGTCTTGCCTCCAAATGGTTCCCCTACAATCATAAATCCGTGGCGTACAATCATCATCTCATAGATCTGCAATGCTTTTTCCTGCAGTGCAGTAGAAACATAATTAATACACGTCATTGGTGGGTGGGTACTACATGTATCTGCTCAGTTGGTAAGAGCATATGCCTAGCATGCATACATGTTCAAATCCTGCTTAAGGCAGCTCATTTTCTTCAAAAATTGTCTTGGGTGAGGTATATTGTGTTGTGTTGCTTTGTCTACAGAGTCTCTACATGTATATATGTGCAGAGCAGCCTGCTCTGCAAACGGCGGACGGGGTTGTTGGCTTAGTTGCTCTGCAAGAGCCTAGACTTATGTACCCTAGGCAAGCTGATATCAGAATGATAATACTGACTCAAAGCCAACAGTAACTCACCAGGAAGATTTTGGTACACTGCAGGTTCATTCTGTCACAAACTTCACGACATGCAGGAGCCAGTATAGAGTAGTCTGGTTCTGGGAGTTTCACTCCTGGGAAGAGGTCAGATGTAATGCCCTCAAATAGAGGAAGGTCATGAGAAAGGAACTTAGGCAGGTTAACATCAGTGATGGACCTCAGCATGAGAATATCCTCATTCTCATCAGGATACTTGAGCTGAGGAGATGAGTACACAAACACAAGGTGAAGGAAACATGATTAGTACATGTATATCCTATAGTACTGTAAATCATGTAGAAATGTGACATGTAACATAACATGTAGATTAGTATATATACATGTATGTGTACCTTCAAGTTAGCTGCAGCAGTCAGCACTGACTTGACAGCCCTCATGCCATAGTCATAGTGATGTTGTGAAGAGAGCTGTTCTGAGCAAAGCCGATAAGTTGCTACAATCTTGACAGAGAGTGGTCTTGCATTCACAAAACCACACGAGTAAAGCATGATCTCGGCAATCATTGCATAATCTGGTACCATCATAGCCACGGTACGGAACAGAGCCTTCAGGTTGTCTGGAAGCTCAGAACGACCTGCAAACCCACGATGTACATGTCAACTCTACCACCCAGAGATACTCATAGAAAGACAAGGCAACACGACATAGAAGAATAGTAAAGCAACACAGCATACATGTACAAACAATTTTCACATGCATAAGAGATATAAATAAGCTACATACAAGTACATGAACCCAACCCGAAACAGCTGTCCGCTGTTTACTTGGTTTGCTCTGCGCACACCTTTTTTCTATGTACACCACTAGTCATTTGTACATGTACATCATTAGTTCTGTCCAGGGATCACTTAGCATGTCTGGCCCCACCAGATATGTTTTTGGTCATGAATCTCTTATGGGAGTCTGGACCCACTAATGGCATACATACATGTACGTATGTATACCTGCATATCCAGGATTCATGGTGATAAAAACAGCACAGGTAGGATCCAGTTTGATTTCAGTGCCTTCAAACAGTAGTGTAGAATTTCCAGCACCAATGCCTCTCTGGATGGTCAGGATCTGCTGTGCCACGACCGACAACACTTCCAGATCAATGCGGTTGAACTCGTCAAAGCAAGACCAGGCACCACACGATGCCAGGCCTTTAAAGAACTTTCCCAGAGCAATGTAATCCAGGCCATCAGAGCAGTTGAACACCACACACTGCACAAGATATACAGAAACAATACAAACCCTATCATATGGGTCTCTTTTTGAGACAGTTCATAAATATTTTGGTCAATATAGTAGCTCTTTACATGTAGCTACATGTACGTACAATGTACATGTATGTACTGTATAGTGAATGAATTATTTTGAAGCCTCAAGGGTATGTAAGTCTAGGCCATTGCAGAGAAACTAGGCATACGTGACGCTGATGAGGGCCAACCAGCCCGAAACAGCTGTCCACCGTTTGCCTGGTTTGTTCTGCACACTTTATTTTCATGTACATTTACAGTAATGATGACCTGTTTAGCTACAGCCTTGGCAAGATCCTTGACTGTTTCAGTCTTGCCTGTACCTGCAGGACCCTCTGGAGCTCCACCCAGATGCAGGTGCAGTGCTCCAAAGAGTGTACGGTAACACCTACAATGTAAACACACACAAATATATGCACATGTACCTTAGATTTGAATTGTACAGAGTACATACACTTTTCTAATAAAAGTACACACTAATGCATGCATACATTGCTATTATACGTGTACATGTACATGGAAGAAGAAAGGAAACCCACAAGACATATAACTAACATAAATGTACATGTACATGTATATACTCAAGAGCAGGACACCAGATGCCCAGCTTTGAGAATTTTGATGATGCGTTCTTTTGTGGCATGCCAACTCTCCGGTGTCCACATACATGTGCTGCATGTGTACATATACGTGTACCTATCAGTGAGAGGGGTAATGACAAGTCTGGCAGAGTTTCCGAGGTACTCGTAACCATAGGCCAACTGAGAGTTGATCATGCGAGTCATGATGTTCTCCTCCTCCCAGTAGTAACGCATCTGACTCAGCCAGTTGAAGTCTGTCTCACTGGACACCTCTGAAGATTAGCATAGTATGTACATGTAACAGTTCAGTATGAGAACCACATGGTACATACATGTATAAGTCTCCATAGCCTCGTTATGTGCATACATACATGAAAATACATGTGTGTAGCACACTAGCAGATATAGTGTATAAAAAGTGCATAGAAAGAGGAAGAAAGGACATGTACATGTAAGTCTAGGCATGCCTATGGTATGTACATGAAATATTCAAACCAAGGGACTCCAAGGCAATACAACACAACACAACTCATGCAAGACAGTAATTTTCGAAGAGATACGACACCTGTGACATTCTTCATGTACATTCTATGCTCTACCAACTGAGCTACTGAGGCAGCTCAGCTGGTTGAGCCAAATCACACATACATGTACAAAGCAACACGTCTCAACCTGAAGATCAAGTTAACTCAAACTAATGTTACTTGTACATACATGTACACTGTGCATACAAATTGAACATACTGTCATCAACTAGTTTAGCGAGAACATCCCTGGCATGTACATCCAGCACCACCAGAGCCCCTAGAGTAGTTCTGTTCTGTTTGCTCAGCTTGCCTCTTACCATCTTGACAATCTCCTCTATCTGTGAGTTATTCACCTGTAGATACTCTTCCAATGCCTGCAAGACGTATAATTTATTCATGAGATGCTTAGAAAGGCAAGGCAAGGCAACACAACAACACAATCT
The DNA here is from genome assembly GCA_963970385.1 of Theonella swinhoei. Taxonomy (NCBI): domain Eukaryota; kingdom Metazoa; phylum Porifera; class Demospongiae; order Tetractinellida; family Theonellidae; genus Theonella; species Theonella swinhoei. The sequence goes on along the minus strand of OZ019948.1, from coordinate 2,002,760 downwards.
AACCAAAGCAGTCATTTTTAGAAGAAAAATAGACTGCCTCGGTGGGATTTGAACCCACGACACTCACTTTCTAAGGTAAAGGTTTTACCAACTAAGCCACTGAGGCAGCTCAGCTGGCTGGGCCAAATTATGCATACAAATCCAGCAAAGCATCTCAACTGGTTAACTCAACTTAGCATCTCAACCTGATGAACAGGTTAGGACATGTATGAAGGAGAAGTGCATATATATGTACATGTATATGTACATGTGCATGTATTGTACTTCTTATGCATGGATCTGTCACCTTTTGTCCATTCCTGATAGCCTCATGGACATATGCAGTCCAGTACTTCTGAGACACGCAGAGTACAGCCTGGCCTGGCCATTTTACAACCCACTCCACACGAGGCATCACTGAATATGCCTCTAGAGCCCTTTCAATCACCTGATAAGAGGATATCTCTACATACATGTGTATATAATTAGGGCCACAATTACAGGCGTGTATCACGTGAAAAAAGGTGTGGAGAGCAAACAAGGCAAATGGCGGACAGCTGTTTTGGGCTGATTGGCCCTCATCACCGCTGTGCGGAAGTTATCTTTGAAGTGGCAAGGTAAATGCAAATGGACAATAGACTTTACCCTAGGTAGGCCTGTGTGGTTTGTGGTGGATGAATATTATTGTTCGGAAACCACAACTGCTCAGGCCTGCCTATGGTATGTAAGTGTAGGCCTGTTGCAGAGCTATATAGGGAGTTTCTGCTTGACTATATCAGCTCCCACGCTCACCGAAAGGTGGTTTGCCTGCCCCGTGAGGTCAGCCGAAACGTGGTAAGCAATATAGGCGTACATGGCACTGATGAGGGCCGATCAGCCCAAAACGGCTGTCCAATGTTTGCCTGGTTTGCTCTGCACACACCTTATTTCCATGTACATGTATATGTATATGTACAAAGTGAACTGTCACCTTGTGAATACTCTTGACCATAATTCCCTCAAGTTCTAGCAGCCACTTCTCAACCTGTCCCCTTGCCTTGGATGTAGAGATTACCTCAATCAGTGGTACTTCCTATTGAGGGAGAGAGAGGGGAGGAAGAGTTCTACATGTGTCTATACACCCCTTCATGCATTTACTCACCTCTCCTTCAGAGCTCCTCATCTGTGTGATATCCAGTTCCTCAGTGAATGTCAGGCGAGCAATGCCCTCAAAACACTTCTTCAAATGAGGCTGCACTCTGTTAATTAGGCATTCAAAAATGACACTGTGCACAGATTGACGGAGGGAGTTAGTCTTTACCGAGTGGGGTCCTTGGTTTCTGAGAGGATCTCAAGCATTTCATCATTTGAGAGGAAGAAAAACCTTGGGAAATAGAGTCGTTTTTTCTCCAGGTATTCATTCAAACCCTGCAAAGATGTGGTTGCATTAATATACATTGTACATGTAAAGACAATTTATAATACATGTAGATACAGACCTTGATGATGAGCTCTAGGAGCTCATTAGATTTCTTAAGTCGTTCCAACATCTTGTCGATGGTAATCACCACAAGCACATGAGTGTCCTGACAAGGAGAGAGTCATATGGATGCAATACCAGATACAATGTACATGTACATGTACATACATGGCATTCTAGCTAAGAAGTACATGTAATAGAAAGGAACCTAGAAACGTCACCCCAACAAGCAAAACATACATGTACAACACACACAACATGTACATGTCTATGCATTGATTGTATTGCTATTTGATCAATGTTAACATTTTCATGAGAGATGCAGTTACCGGGTCAGCCTGCTTCATGATATCCCTCCAGTTTTTGTCCACTTGGTTGAACCTGCGTCCCTCTTCCGGCATCTGGGCCATGATGTCGGGAGAGGAAAAGATGGGCTCCAAATACAGCCAAGTGGCCTGTACTTTCAGCCACTCATCCAGAATCTCCTGCACTAGCAGTAGCTTTCCCTCCCATTCCCTACGTAGTGTGTGCACATGATGTAGGAGAGTAGTCAGGTACATACATGTACATACGTAACTATACAGTATTCGAAGAACTATACACATATGTGTAGTTAAGAGATGAACTGACAGATAGAAAAAAGGTAGCTTGTGCCTTATACATGTATTTTTTAGTAGTTAACTGACTTTATTTCTTCATCAAAGGGTCGGATGAAGGGTGATCCCATCATAGTCTGTGTCTTGACTATATGATCATCCAGCAGGTTCTGAATGTCATCAATAGAGGAGAGAATCTTGGTACCAGTCTCACGATAGCTGATCAGAATAAACTCAACCTGAAGTGGAGGCAAAAAGGAAGAGAGAAAGTGTTTTGTGCGTCTCTGTAGTTAGTACGTACATGTAAGTACATTAGGTACAACGTACAGTACTCCACTCATCCATCATTTTCTTCATGGCCTTCTCAAGACTGAACTCTTTGCTGGCTGCCTCACTGATGTTTTCAAATTGCTCCAAATGAGATTCCAGATTCATTTCAACATATTTACGTAGGCTTGAGTCCTAGATGTGCACAAAGAGAGTTGTATGGCATTTTCTGAAACACTCACTTGGATTGTATGTGGGTGTTTCTATTTCACCTCTGTGGGGTGGAGGTCCTGTCCAGCAATGGAGCTCATCTTCTCCCAGTGGCGATCACGGAGGCCTGGGTTGAACAGGGCTGCTATCAGACCCTGCAGCTCCTTGAAGTCGTCCACACGGGATTTAGTCTGTGCACAGAGCATGCATGAATATGTACATGTACACGTAAATATATAAATGTATACACATGTAAATGTACAATCATGTCTTCATAATGTATAAATGTTGTACATGTAAGTAGCTTGTGTGGTGTACAGTGTAATGTTCAATAAAACATATACATGTACACACCTTCTGGGCCATTTTAAGTGGGTTGGGACACTCTGAGAAGGACTTCTCCATCTTGTAAAGTGTTCTCCATATGGAACCGATGTCATTCTCCACTTGATCTGGATCTACTCCACTCATAGGGCCATCCATCCATTCACTAGCATCAAAAACAAGCAATCTCATAACTTAGAATAAATGCTTAGATACCCATGTACATGTTATATTACTCAGGATACAGACTAGGTTTGAGTTTGCTTGGCTATCAGGTTGAGATGATTTATGTTGAGTTGTGTTGCTTTGTATGCGTGATTTGGTCCAGCCAGTTAAGCTGCCTCAGTAGATCAGTTGTAGAACATCTGGCTAGTACACAGAATGTCATTGGTTCAAGTCCCACCTGAGACAGCTCATTTTTCTTGGAAAATACTGTCTTGGGTGAACGAGTACCGTTGTGTTGTATTGCCTTGGGAGTCTCTTGGCTCATGTACATGTAAGTTATCAAATAGCCTAAATGATGGAAACACTATCAACCAACATCAATGCCAAGTCATTATTAAAGATCCTGAAAAAACTCAAGATCCATCTGAGATTCGAACCCAGGACCTTCTGATTACTAGTCAGACACTCTTACCACATGTACACCTTTTACATCACAGTGTCTCTAAAACTCACTCGTGTTTATCCTGGAACTCAATAATGGTATTGTATAACTTGAGGTAGGGGTCGAGAGTATTGACAAGTTTATTTCTGAGTGGGTACTGTGACCTATCCCAGTCAAATGCATCTTCTTCTGCGTTGAAGCCTTCGATCTTTTCAAGTGCCTCCTCAAGTCGACTCTTCATCGCCTGTGCTTTCTTCTGGTAGCGACCGACTTCTTGTAGGTCACCAAAAGTCTCAAACTCCTTGAGCTGTTTCTCGTAGCTCTCCAGCTCAGTCTTGAATCTATCACGGCGAAACTGAGAGAACACGGATCAAGTTTGAGTGCTGATCAATAAATGCACACTGAGTTTGGCTACCAACCGTATCGAGCATATGGTTCTTACAAACATACCTTGAGGGCATCCTCCTTCTCCTTGCGGCTGCGAGTAATGATATCATTGTGCTCCTCTAGAATGGGTGGGATTCTCTCCAACCAGCGAAATGTGTCAGTATTTAGCCTCATTTCCGAGTGGGACACAGTTGTGTGCTCCATCAGAAATTCCATCCTGCATGGAACACATGCACGCTCAGCCTAACGTATGTACCATGTAAGTTATACCTACATGTATATACATGTCAATAGGAAGGGCTGTTTTATCTTTAGGGAATTTTTCAATAGAGCAAAGACAAGCAGATTCTATGCCTTGAATATTGCATTTACCTGTGCCTGGCTTCTATGATTCTAGTCTCCATTTCTGGCAACGTCTTTTCAACAACATTAGCTATCTCCTCTTTCAGAGCCATTAGGTGTTCTGTATCAGTAGGCGTGGTCAAAGCCTTGTCGGCAATGAGCTCATACTCTTTACGCAATCTGCGAAGGAATGTATGTACATTATAAGTGGAAGGCAAATCTGTTGTGTTATGAATCATGCATTGTACATGTTCATACGTACATGTACATACAGGTCTTCACTTACTGCTGATTGTCTTTCTGGTTGTCCTGTGCCATGCGGGCCAGGAGCTGAGTGATGATGTCAGTGGCTCTCTTGGCAAGTGTGCGGACCAATTCATCGCAGTGCAGTTCAAACAATCCCAATGGAACCAGCTACCACATTAGGCCAGCGAAGTGAAGAAAGCACACATATACATATATATATATATATACATGAAATCTTCCAACAACGACACTCACAAAGCAATACACAATGGAACTCACCCAAGACAGTCATTTTCAAAGAAAAATGAGCTGCCTTAGGCAGGACTCGAACCTGTGACATTCTGTGTTCTAGGCAGATGCTCTACCAACTGAGCTACTGAGGCAGCTCAATTCACACATACATGTACATGTATGTACAACTCAAGGCAAAGCATCTCAACCTGATGATCAGGTGAACTCAAACTTAGTACCAGGTATAGAGAAGCAGACCAATACATGTACTACATGTAGATGCTTTAGCCCTCACAGAACCCAAATTCATACCAAAGTGGTATACTTTGAATTGTTAGTACTGATGACTTTCCTGACTCTTGCATGTACATACCTTCTCAACACTGTATTGCAATTCAGAGACCAGTTCCTGGTACTTGTAGACAAGTTTCTCATACTCCAGGAACGTGTGCTGCTCTTTTAAAAACTGCTCTACCTCTTCTTCTGCCTGTTACAACACCACCCAAATGCTCAAACACACTGAGTGTACATGTAAATTTATATGTAAAGTCTCACATACGTACATGTTTATGTTGACGTACACGATGGACACAGACATGAAGGATATACATGTATGTACCTCTCTTGATATTAGTGGACGGTACTTATCGAACTCCTTGATGTGCTCATGTGGTTTCTTCATTCCCTCTTCAAGTACTGCCTTTACCTGTGTTTTGAATAAAGAAGGGACCAATATAGTATGTAGGGTGCAGCTATCGAGCAAAGGTGTACATACAGGCAATGCATGTAAAGAAGTGTACAAATGTACACATAGACTCTCTCATGACTCTCACTTGTCAAACATGATGCTTTACCTTTGCTTTGGCATCCTGCAGTAGCTGTGTAGCCACTATGGGAGTGAGGTTGGGTTTACTGGGAGCAGAGCTGTCCTCATTAGGAGGGTAGAGCTTAGTCTCCACACGTGGTACAGAGCTTACCACTACTAGCATCTTGTCAAATACGTTTGTCACCAATACCTGATGGAAGATAGAGAGAGTTAAACTACATGTACATATGTATATACATGTACATGTATTTGCAGGAGAGAGTGAAAGGACACATCTACATGTACATGTGTACATGTGTGGGTGTAGATACATGTAGCAAGACAAGCCACTCACTTCAAATCCGCTGGGATCAGGCTCAAACTTCACTTCTGTTCCACTTATAACTACATTCAGAGCAAATCCAGGAAATATACCGACACAGCTCTTTCCCTGTGCACAAGATATTTACATATATGCATGTACATGTATGTGTATGTAAAATACACATCATTTTACCTTGACAGGGCAGAAGATGTGAAGGTAGTCTGCGATACTGTCCAGAGCCATCTCACGAAGCTGGTTGGTCATCATCACTGCAACTCCATCAAAGAAACTATCCAAGTGTTCGAGTGGGATTTGTTTTCGTCTGTTTCCCTGAAAGAAGATGTTCTGTACCTCTGGCAACCACCTGCAATGAAGATAACCATCAACCATCTCAAGCTCAATTACTTTACAGACCACTATATACACTACTGAAGATTGCCCTGCTGTGGGAGGAGGCCCATACTGGATTACACCGCATATCACAGAGTGCTGGAGCTATAGGCTCATGTGTGCAGGGAAGATACAAGTGAGATGCAGCCTTAACATTACTGGTATACATATACATGTATGTATTCTTGCATGTACCAGTGTGTACCAGTATATACATGTACCAGTAACGTTAACATGCACTCTCCAACACATTTTCCTTTGCATCTCTCTGTACATGTGCAAGTTTCATGTGGATGTAAATTCTTGTGTACTTTTTATTGAGGAGGTTCTTGGACTTCTCCAGGTCTTTCTTGATAACTCTGTCATAGTCTATCATCTCATAGACCTCACTTCTTTCTAGCAGACTTGAACAGTCCACCAGTCTGAGTAATAGTGTGTTGGAAAAAACATCACATCATTATACATGTAAATCAGTTGGATATTCATGTACATGCATACATGGCGCTGATGAGGGCCAACCAGCCCGAAACATCCGTCCGCCGTTTGCCTGGTTTACTCTGCGCACACCTTTTTCTATATACAGTGTGTATGAGCATTTGCAGCATGCTCAAGTACGTGTATATTTCGCCACTAATGTACATGTATTGTACATGTACATGTATGCACGCATAAACTGCATGTGTACCTGCAATGGGTGTACTGTTGGTACCATAGTCTGAGTACAGCAGCTACAGTGGGGTTAGTAACAGAGAGCACTTCCGACAGAGTTGCAGTTGCTGCCAGAAAGTTCTGGTTCCAGGGTTTTGGAACCACCTCCAATTCCTGCCGATGGGGTAATTTAGGAGGTGTGACTTCCTGTTCTTTCGGTCTGGGATCCTTTAGGACAAAGTCCACTAGAGGGTATGAATATTCAAGCATAGGTTCACTACACAAATATATGTACATATATGTATACTCTTACCAATTGATTTTTTTACTGAAAGGAGGTATTCTTCCTTCACTTCATCCGAGAGCTGTTCAACGCTCGTGACAAACTTGGCAACAATTGTGTTACCATGTGAGTCATGTCCAGACCCAACACGCTGGAGGATGTTCAGGATCCATGAGTCTTCCAGGGGAGCCACATGCTCTGTATCCACACCATTGTTGATGTAATACAAGTAGCGCTGCACAAAGACACAATTAATAGATCAAAAAGGGATGACATTCTACATTATGTTACTAAATAAACAGTAATGTATGCTTCTATGCGGTGGTTGTCATACTCTGGGTAACAACTAAGGCAGTGTCTCAACTTGATGTACAGATGAAGTATGCATGAAGGAGCAGATGGGGTAAAAGATGCCAAATTCTAAACTACATAAGTAATGCACTCTGATATCAAACACAACACAGTTCATCCTCACATGTGCACAATGTGATAGATCTATAGGGAAATTATTTCAAATAACTTCAAGTCATGCAGAACAAAGCAGATGAGAGTCAACAAGTTGAAACAGCTATGGCTTAATGCTCTGGTTTCCACACATTGGGTATTTGTAAATATATTTTCATGTGTATATGGTCTAGGAGCATATTATCAAGGGAGATTTTGTACCAGAAGATTCATCTCAGCACTAGTGGGAGAAGATGCTCTTTCTTTAGCAGTGACAGCTCCTTCCTGTACCTCCTCTTCCTCCTCATCCACTCCAGTTCCATGGCTGTATGTCAGAAGATATACATTTCTCCATGGTACACAAATCTACCCATACTTCATATGCGTAACGAACAGTATGAGTTTGACTAAAGCACTCCTGAATTGTTCCCGCTGTTTCCTTGGTCTGGAGAATGATGAGCCAGCAGTCTGTGATCGCTGATGCCTTGTGCCAGGTCGATCAGACACATGCCCTCTCTTGGAACTAGGTGTCAGCTGAGGTTGTGGCTCCCACGACCGACTTCGTGGTCGCTTCATGCCTATACCGATTAACAGTAAAAGGTGAGTGGCAAACCAAAAACTCATACCAGGCTATATGAGAGTGAAAGGAGCTTTTCCCCTCTTGTCAGGCCTGGGTACAAGGCTAACCTAATCTCTGCTATGTAGTGTATCAAATAGGGTTGGTCTGTATACTATCCTCACCTGTAGAAGGTGGTTGAGCATCTGAAGTAGAGGGTGGTGGGAGTCCAGCAGATTTCCCTAGAGGAGGTAGCTCTACATTACCAGCTCCAGTAGTTCCAGGTCTCCCCTCAGCAGGGTGCATGGAGGGTGGGCCACCTGAAAAGAGCTTAAAGGAAGGCTTTGTTTGCTGCCATGAAGGTTTTGTGCGATGCTGAATCAAGAAATAAACAGTGATGAAAAATTGTCCAAAAAGAATTGACAGGAATATTTACAGCAGGTAGAGTAGGCAGAAATGTCACAGTGTCTTCTTTTCTCTTGCTCCGTTTAGCAGCTGGACCCAGGTGAGGCTGAAGGGTGTGTGCATTCATGGAAATTTATGTAGCTATAGCTCATGACACTGGAACACATTCATGTATGAATCGTCAACTATTGTACTACCTGGATGTCCATTACTGCTCAGTAAAGCAGACTACAGCTACTGCAATTGAGAAATTTATATCTGCAAGAAAACGACAAGTCGTGAGAGAGAAGACAGGAGATACGAGAGGCCAAAAGATACCTTTTCAACTCCGATCATGAACTAGCCAGATCTTGGCCGATTTGTTTTGACAATCTGTTACTAAATTCATCTGTTGCCAGGGTAACGATGGGGGTCACGAGACTGAGCACACGCCGAAGGTGCACCGGTGGGCGGGGCGTGTTCGCTTGGACGTGGGCGTAGGTCAGTGCTTGTGAGTTTGCTCTTGGGCTTGCGGTGATTGCACAGAACATTAATGTCCATTTCTGCATTGAGCTAGAACTTGATAAATGGTGGTGTATTTACTACAGATTACCAACGAGCTGGTGCCAAGCTGTAAGATTAGGCGGTGGGCATTAATAAGAAACACCCTCCACCATTCTCCGTCACTGCACGCGAGAGAGAGAGGACGTAGCGGTACGAGGACTATGCCACCCAAGAAGAAGGAGGTGGAGGGACCAGGTCCTTTACTGGGTCGTTTTGGCACGTCTCTTAAATGTGGAATTGTAGGCTTGCCAAATGTTGGGTGAGCATGCATGCAAGAATATGCTGCATGAATATACTCATCTCCATGAATTAGGTATACAAAAGCTACATCACTACATGAATATACATATGGGTTCACTAACTGTAGGAAGTGTTGATTCTCAGAGGCTTTTTAGTGTGCTATCTTTTCATCCTGTCTATACTACAGAAAGTCTACATTCTTCAACGTGTTGACCAAGGCTTCCGCTGCAGCCGAGAACTTCCCATTCTGCACCATTGACCCAAATGAAAATAAGTGATAGCTTTGTAATAATTGAGTGCATGTAATATACTTTCAAAGTTTACATGTATTTCTATCTCCATTTCATTACGTCGAGTTGCAGTTCCTGACAGTCGGTATGATTTTCTTTGCGAACATTGGAAGCCTCCCAGCTGTGTACCAGCCTACCTACATGTAGTGGACATAGCTGGACTAGTGAAAGGAGCACACGAAGGGCAAGTGAGTCTATCAACAATCTCTCATTCAGAGTTTAGGAGTTTTTCTGCAGGGACTGGGAAATGCCTTTCTCTCCAACATCAGTGCTTGTGATGCTCTCTTTCACGTTGTCCGTAAGTGATACTATTTGTCTCATGTATTACATGTACATCTCTCGTTCTCTTCAGGAGCATTTGAAGATGAAGATGTGACGCATGTGGAAGGAGATGTGAACCCAGTCCGTGATCTGGAGATAATCAGTGAGGAGCTGAGACTCAAAGACATGGAATATTTGACAAAGAGATTGGTAAGTTTAGTGTCTAGTGCTGTTCTCTTTGAAGTCCAGTTTAGTTGGCATTATACTATCTATACTCACATTCTTAAACCGTACCTCCTGCATTGTTGCATGTATATCTAGAGTGAGCTGGAAAAGACTGCAGTCCGTGGAGGAGATAAGAAGCAAAAGCCGGAATTGGTAAGTCCAAATGCTGGATCTGTTAGCTAGTATATGATCTGGCACTATGTGGGATTAGTAAATGCATGCATGACAGTCTTCTTGTTTTCTATTTTGCAGGATTGTCTGCACCGAGTGCAACACTGTTTGGAAGAAGAGAAGAAAGATGTCCGCTTTGGAACTTGGAATACAGGCGATGTCAGTGTGGGGGTGGGGGGGGGGGGGGAGGGGGGGGGGGGAGTATGCGTATGTCATGTGCAGTGGATACATGTATTGGTTCTCTAAATTTAATATCAGATGTATTGCTTGTCCGCTATTGAATTTCTCCAGATTGAAGTGCTCAACAAGCACCTGTTTCTGTCTGCCAAGCCAGTAATCTACTTAGTGAATCTCTCGGAGCGAGATTACATTAGGAAAAAGAATAAGTGGTGAGATTCTAATCATGTGAAATATGAAGTTTGAGTACCTTACACTTTATCGTGTGTGTGTGTGTGTGTGTGTGTGTGTGTGTGTGTGTGTGCACGTGAATTTAGGCTGGTTAAGATTAAGGAGTGGGTGGACAAAAGAGACCCCAATGCACTCCTCATCCCTTTCAGTGCAGCATTGGAGCTGAAGGTCTGTTTTCACACGAAAACTTTCTCTCAATATTTATCTGAGTGGAAATATTTCACTCTGTATAGTTATTTGACATGCCTGAGGATGAACAGAAGAGATACTGTCAAGAAAGTAAAACACATAGGCAAGTATATTTTGCTAGTTCACATAATATGTGTAGCAAAGCAATGAAAAGCCATTTGTTTAAGTGTTTCAATGTATGTCAACAGAGTATGTGAATGGGTATGAGGATTAGGAAATTGTACTGTGTTGGATGGTCAGAATGTACACATCATTATTTAACACTATGCTACTACCTGCTTAGGGCTGATGATGGAATCTCGCTTGTATATGTTATATTTATTTCAGTTTCACATCTTTCTATGTATTCTCCTTTCCACAGTTCACTGTCAAAGATTATCACCACAGGCTACCAGGCTCTGAACCTACAGTACTTCTTCACCTGCGGTCACGACGAAGTGAGGGCATGGACTATCATGGTGAGTCAAACATCCTCTCACTGATACTTAGTCTTGCACCACTTTGGCTCCAAATCCCTCCCTTTCATCCCCTGTCTTTCTCATGTCACACTATGTAAGTAACCTCACATTGAGTATGTACCCTCTTCCCACCACAAATCATACACCACCATTTAGGCTCTGTTTTATCCCCTCATGTCACATTGGGTTATGTATTTTCTAAATGGTGGTGTCATACACCACGTGTTATACACCACCATTTAGGCTCTCTCTTACCCCCTGCACTAATGTCACATGTTGGGTTATGTACTGTCTTCCCTTTTAGAAAAACACCAAGGCACCACAAGCAGGAGGCAAGATCCACACCGACTTTGAGAAGGGATTCATCATGGCAGAGGTATGTCTGCAGTAGTAGCCATTGTTTCTCATCTCATTCCTCTACTTTGTAATTTGTGATTTGTTAAGGTGATGAAATATGAAGATTTTAAGGAACTTGGATCAGAGTCAGCTGTAAAGGTTGGAGCAAAGTGTCACATTGCACACAGTGTATATGTCTAGCCCTATAACAAATCGGGTACTGTTATGTGGAGGTGTTAACATTGTCCTTAGGCTCCAACCAGAATTAGGATGGTGGTTTCTGGGAACAGACATAAGTACATGTACAAGGAACATGCACCGTCTAGACTGATGGAAGCAGACTAATTTCTACCACTGTTTCATGTCTCTGTATCCTAGGCTCGGTATCTGAGCCCCAGGTTGCTAAGAACATGGTGTCATATCATTGTGTGTCATCATAGGGACTTGCCCTGTAAATACACGGATGGTTTCTGATATGTAAACACTTGTTTTACCACACATCAAAGGAGCCGAACCACCCTAAGTATTTGAGCTGTGATAACTTTAGTGAGAATAGCTATTCGTCAGTTGTTGCAGATACATTTGTTGAGTGTTTCACACTATTTCTTATCAAGGCATATGTGGATATGTGCGTGGATATAACTGCTGTGGATACACGTACAAAATTAACAAATCTGGTACTTGTACATGAAGTAGAAGTGTTAAGTATGATGTATGTAACAAATTTACTTGCTGATTTACTAATTACTGTGTGTGTACCCCTTGTCCCTAAATCAACTTTTCATTCACTTCTCTGTGTTGTGTAACACTCTAGTGGTGAATGGTGATTGTTGTTGAAAAAGATGCTATCAGTATTGTGTGTACATGTTGCCATGGTCTGGAAGGGATGAAGTGGGTGTGTGTGGCTAGCTTGGTATACGATTGACTATAGAATCAGAACATTCTTTGCCATTCAAACAATTGATCAACGTCCTGCCTGAAAATGTGTATATTAGATTACAGCTTTGTAGTCTGTACTCTGTGTCGGTGAAATCCGAGCCCGTGGCTTGTAGCTACTTCAAAGTGTGATCTTGTGTGTTCACACAGGCCTTTGTATATCATTCACTGCTACCTTAGAAGTAGGAGAGGTGAAACATAGTAGCAACCAGACACACTTAAGGGACAAGGAGCCAATGTGTAGTCTCGCAAGAAGTCAGCGTGTAGTTATTGCCACATATATTGCACTGTGTGACCCCTGGGAATTGAACGTACACCAAATTAGAGCTTGTTATGTAACAATTATGTAAATATAGTTTGAACGTAATTGTATACAAATGTACGTGTACATTTACATGAAGCTGACATGCATACTTGTACCTGTACATGTAGGGGGTAGGGACGTATGTACTCTTATTCGGTTTATCACTGGACAACAATTTAGAGGTTTGTTGTTAGAGTAGCCATCAACATAGTAGTTGTAAAAATCAACATTTTTGTAATTTCTAATACCATTGCGAGCACCCTACACATTCTTAACAGCTGCACACTCTGTTTATGTTTAATGCTGTTTGTTTAGCACATACTTTCTTCTTCTGGCTAGCTACTCTCTAACTCATTGTCCCAGTTCTCAAGGCTGGGGATACAGGTGTTCCTTGATTATTAAACTTGTTTGCTTTTTGGTTTGTGTGCTATATGTCTTGTTTGTATTCTACATGTACTTGTATAGATCTTGTTTGTCTGGGTTGTCTTTCTCTCCTTCCTAATATAGCTAGTGTGTTATGCACAGTATTTACATGTATAATACATGTGTGCTATGATCATATTATTCTGATGTAAGGAACAGTATCTGATTGTGTGAATTACTTTTGTCTCTCTTGTTAATATGGAACACGCTTCTTGTGCTCTCTGGGGAGTTTTAGTCACACTCAGTTATGTTGCGGTATGGTATGTGCTTTTGTTGCCATGGCACGTTTTCAGGAGTGCGTCTTCCCCCGCACAAACCATGCCAGAGATTCTTTTGATGTACTCCATTGATTTCTAGCCCAGTGTACATGTGTTTGTGTTCACGTTTCATGTAGTTCTTTATGGATACACGTATACACCTTATTAAAAACAGTGGGAGTGAAATTGATGAGGTTGTTAAGTCCAATGTAGCGAATAGTCTTGTACACTCAGGGCATTATGAGGGGAATTTCATTTACTGGATTGTACACATGTCTTACACTGGTCACATTTTAGTCTCCATGTGTCCAAGCCTTGAAGCTCCCAACATGCAGACACAGATTACAAATTCCTAAATGTGACACATTAACATCACGTGTACGTGTGTCAATCCTGGATTGGTTGCCTAGAGCTAATGTTCTCATCAGCCGGTGTATGAAAAATGTTTGTGTGATTGCCATAAGAGTCGAGTGAGTGTGAAATGAACTTGGAGTAATAAACTCCCACAATGGGAGGTATTTATCGATAGTGCACCTGACTAAGTGTGCACCTGACTAAGTATGCTACGTGTATGCAGTGTAACGTTACCTCTCTCTACTGCATACATTATATGTGTGTATTAAAATATCCTGTCGAATTGCAACAATGTGCACCAGTGACACAATGTGACGTGTAATGCCTTTTAAGCAACCATTTTAGTGGGGGTCTACTGTTTCTTGGCTACTGTCACTCACTACATCTGTTGTTGGTAATGTGAGCACAGAGTGGTGCTGTGATATGCGACCCAGGTATTTTGGTGTAGCCATGTGCCGGTGGTCAGCTGGACATGCATATTACGTTAGTACTTGACACACGATAGCCATGTATGTGGGTATCTATGCGGAAAGGATTGTATGAAGATTTAGCCAGTGTACACCGCATGTTATGCACGGTACACTTGTTTCAGTACACTTGTTTTGATACAATATGTGTTGTATAATTACATGTATGTATACACCTGTGCATGTAAACTTAATAGATAAGTTGGCTGTGTACATAATCCTGTTATCATTGTAGTTCTCAGAAACAGGAGACCGTGGTGTATTTCCTGCACTAACATCATGCTTCAAAGTTAACCAGGAACCCCTGGTCCAATTCTCCTCTCTCCTTTACACTTTCAGTAGTGCAGTGAAATTAAATGTAAGGAAGATAAACAGAGGAAAAGGATTGATATGTGGCACAGGGATCACAACATATAATTTCTCCCTCCATTAACACACGGAAGAGGGAAGTTACATGGAAATACATGCGCATAGCACACTAGCTATGTAAGAAAGGCAACCCAGACAAACAAGACAAGACAAACAGACAAGAACAAGACAAGACAAACAACATGTATTTTATCCACCATCACTGTTTGTGATGAACTGAATGGTGTCAACCTTACCGCAGTAGTACTCATACAGCTCAGCATGCGCTTTATGTAAACTCAGTCCACTTATTGGGCTTAAGGCATCATAAATGATGACCCCCTTCTAAGCTCCTCCCCTTCAACTCTACAAGCATTGTCTTAGCTAGTAAACATAGTAAAATCCTAAGATGCTAGGTCTATGAATAATGCTTGTATAGGTACATACAATCCTTCCACCATGCCTGTGCAGTTAGTTTGTGAGACACTACAGTGTATACACTATACAAAAAGTCACATGCTCCTTTTTCTCTATCTATCCACTTCACTACTTTTGCACGTTATTTTTGTTGTTGACAACAAAAGTGTTTGATGGAGCATGTGGTTATAGTGGTATAGCTATGTGAACAATGTAGGGGGGAGTCGAGCAGCTTTTATTGCTCATGTCTCATACACAATCACTTAAGCCCTCAGCGACTCTATATGGTATTCCATAATTGAATTCAGAATCCAACCATGGCTGTTTGACTGAACATGTAATCAATCTTAGTTGCACAGAAATCTTTTACTCGAGTGTACTATGTTGCTGTGGTAACGGCAGATTTATACATTGCATATACAGCTCATCACTCAACACAGTATATCATATGAACCAGTAGATATACACTCACGGCATGACATATGTACACCTCTTGGCCATGGTTTACATGATGACCTCATGGTCCCCCGTGCACAATGTGAAGGTAATCATGGAATGGGTACAACTTAGTGAGAGGGGACAGGGCTTCTGGTGCAGGTGTGTGTGTGTGTATGTACACATTTCTTTGTAAGTGGCAGTGAGGAGTAGAAAATATTTTCATTTTCAGGGCAAATTTCCCAAAACATTCAAAAATGGTCCCTGATGTAACAACAACAGCTTGTGCTATCACATGCATCATCCTGACAGCTAGGAAGCCCTTCATTCTGTGTGCTGTTAAATAGGAAATGGATACCATTTTCCCTGTCTTCCTTTCCTTATGATGTGTTTCTATGAACACAATGATTTTCAGGGTAGGTGAGACATCATTCTCTGTGAGCCATTATCACGTCTTTATCCATTGTGACTACAAGTAAGAGCATATTTGTACAAGCAGGTAACGCCTGGGGTGAGCTCATTAATATTCATGAGGCCTCTATTCAGCTTTTCCAGACGTTTAGTTGCTTAGTGACTATTTGTTCGTGTGTAGAGAGCTAGTTGTAATTGTGAGCAACGGCTCATTCATACCTGAGAAGTAGTAATTTTGTAAGTGCAAGAACATTAGCCGGGAACAAGGTGAAGAAAAGCTTGCTACACATGTTCCTTGTAGCATTGACTGGTGGTAATGTTTTAATTGGTGAGTAGAGCGAGCCTACCTAGTCGTGTCAACGGGTATTTTTCTATATGTGACCTGCACTCTATATAATGTGATAATTATGTGAGTCCTAATTTTACGTGTGCACTGACATTTTCCACATGGCACAACTAGGTGTGCTTGTTCTGCTTGCCTGCATCACCTAGTATTGATGGTTCTTGCGCCCTGTCCATATGTTTAGTGTTTCAAAAACACTTGTGTTTTGTGGTGATATGTACAAGTGCATGTGTGCCTGCTTTTTGCACAACAAAGTGACGTGTATGTACACATGGAAACTTGTTTTGCAGAGCAAATTAAGAAAACAGCAGACAGCTCTTTTGGCCCTCACCAGCAGCATGCATGCCTTTATACTACATGCTATTATTGTAGCAACAGAAGAATATTTCATGGCTCACTGGATTAGAACTAAGCCCACGTACATATGTATACACTCACATACTGAAATAGTAATTATGATCTACAAATTTAGCTACATCACCACCACTATCATTATAGAGATATCCATTTCAGCTCACTCTTCTCTGCTCCTACTCAAGTTACACCTAGTAATAGTGCACATGATCCTCCATGGCAATAAGTGTGCATATTGGGGTGTTAAATATGGGGGAATGGCATGAACCCACCTAATATTAAAATATATGAGCCGGCTTAACCCCGGAGCCCCCCTCCCATAAGAAGTATGCAGAAGTATGCAGGAAAGGTCGGTTGTAATCTGCATATAACCCGTGCCAGCTGTACGACTAAGGTGGCTTGCTCTGTCTACCAGTTATATCTTGGAGCTTAATTCAGAGTGACCTTCATTTTCTGTGCCTAAGGCCACCATTTTGCTCTCTCATGCAAAAACACAAGAGAACTTTTCTTAGACTCAACGATACTACCAAGTGGTGTGGTACTGCTACTAGAATTGAGATGAACTTTCTCTCACTTTGGTGGCATGTTATATCTGTCCCACAATCATCACTGATTACACTTGTGATATGATGTGATACAAATGGCTGTGTAGTTTTCACAATACTACAAGTGTGAGAAATTGCACTTTTTGGTCAGTTAGAGTCAGCACTGTATGTGTTTAGCCTTGCTGTGTTATTGTATACATTGGATGTAGGAATTTGAATTTCAAATATGGAGAAAGGAAGTTCTGTGTACATAGCTATTGATTCCTATCACAAGGAAAATTGATTAGTTGAGATTATGTATACTTAGTCTGGGGAGATAAAGCAAGCCTGAATAGAATCACAGGAAGCTCTCTTCCTCTCTCTTCCTGTGTTGTGTGTGAAGGAAGGGGAGTGTGGGGGTGTCAGAAGAGAGACAGTGATGATTGCCCTGCCCTCTTTGCTGGAGGGCATGGAAATATGCATGCATGAAACGGAAATAGTAATTGGTGTAACACAGTAGTACATTGTCATGTACATGAAAAAATTTGCACATTCTTGATAATTAACGACACTCCTTTTTTCTCTATCCCTCTAGGCAGCTGGCAAATATCGGCAGCAGGGCAGGAATTATATTGTAGAAGATGGAGATATCATATTTTTCAAGTTTAATGCAGGAGCTGGACTCACTTCTAAGAAGAAGTAGCACTTTTTCATTGTCAGAATCCTTTCACTAATGACATGATAAGAATCTCTGAAATTGTATACACTTAACACCTACTGGGTATGTCCTATATTGGAAGGGCCAGGTGTATATTAGTCTCATGCCCAGACCACACCCTGAAGGGAAAGGGTCTGATCGGTTTCTTGGGACTGTACGTAAAATTAGAAAGGATAGGGATGAACTTTTGCATCCAATGAAGAAATGTGGCAAAAGCGACCAGACCCTTTCCCTTCAGGGCCGTTGTCTGGGCACAAGACTAGGTGTATATGTAAAGTTGCCAGTTAAAGCAACTACTTCATATTACATAACACTTTCATCAACACTTAACAATAACCATGCAAGTTGTCAATTATAAACTGATTAAGGTTCTTACCAAAAATAACATAGTATAAATGTAGGAATCAAGTGGTTGAAATATTTACTATCATGTCGGATGTGTTGGTAAAAATGAATGGAAAAATGCACGTAGACCTGCAAATAACTAGAATTTTGAGTTGAAGGTGAGTGACAATGTGAAAAGAACTGACATAGTATGAATCAGATGTAGTAAATATACAACAAAATTTACAAGAAAAATACAGGTAGTTGGTTAACATGAGTGATATGTGTAAAAATGCAGTGGGAGCATGTTTGTGATTGTTACCAAACTTGCCAGAAGAGAATTTGACGTACGAGGAGAAGTGACATTATCAGATCAGTGTATGCAGATTGCAGTACTGGTCGAATGGGTTCTGAGGACTAATTGACTTGGATTTCCGAGCTTTGCTGCTGCGTGAGTAGCATCATGTCATTGTGAACATTTGGGGCAATAGTCACCGTTGTGCTGGACTCAATACCAAACAACTCATCGTCAATTAGGCCCTCACACGGAGAGTTTGTAGAGTCGGCGTCCGAGGTACAGAATTCGGGCTGATCAGATTGAGGGGATGGGACTTCCAAACAGCTGTTGTTGCCGGCCTCCTTTTCTCGGAGCTTCTGGTGAGTCTTGATATGCTTGTTGAGGTGGTCACTACGCATAAAGCGTTTGCCACACTCAGTGCAGACGAACCTCTTCTCGCCCGTGTGGGTTCGTAGGTGTCTTTGCAGCTCATCGGACCTGGTAAAACGTTTGCCACAGTACAACCAATGACACAGAAATGGCCTTTCGCCAGTGTGCCACCGGAGATGTGCACGAAGATGGGAAGTTTTGCCGTACACCTTGGAGCAGTTTGGGTAGTGACACACATGCTGCTTCTTTCTAGGTGACCCATCCGGGTTGGTAGCCTTAGAGTTGGCCCCACTCGCGCAGTTTGGACAGGTACACGCCACGCGTCGTAAGCGCCTCTGCTGCTGTACAGGCTCGAAGTAATCTACCGTACGCGGCCAAGATAGTGCGACGCCATCGATGTGTCGAAGTTGGCCGGGAGGCTCCCTGGGAGAGGGCCCGGTAGGAGGAGCAGAGAGTGGCGGTGGCATACACGTCGTCGGAGACACGGGAGAAATGGGTCGAAGCCCGTTCGTTCCTGGTGGGTAAGTGAAGGACGGTTGAGCAGCTACAGGAACGGGTGGGGCTGACCAGGGTCCAACCGTATGTACATGTAGTACAGTGGGTTTGTCACAGTTCGTGTTGCCAACATGCTGCAACTGCCACCAAGGGGCACCATGAGAGCTGGCAGAGAAGGAGCAAGGGGGCGTGAAAGAGCTGCAAGCGGGAGAATGCGGCTCCGCTTTCGGTATCAGTGGAGGTGGCAGAGCTGAGGGTTGGTGGTGAGACACGGGAACTAACGGTGGGGGAAGGGAGTGAGGAGGGCCTCCATGCAAGTGATGCTGTAGAGGCTGCTGCTGAACATACTGGTGCGTGGTCGGGTCGCCGTTTATAAGTGAGCTAGATGCCGTAGAATCAGAAAGTGCGCTGTCGTCTTCATGTACACCAGGAGATAAAATACTAACTGATGAAGAGTAGCTGGGAGGAGGAGGAAGGGTAGTAGACGATGGATGAATCTCACAGGTGAAGGGAGTCTTTGAATACGAGAATTGAGCTGAGTACGGTGACGAAGGAAAGGCATGCGATAGCGACGGTGATACTGCACTACCACTTGCCGGGACTTGAAGTTGAGAAGACGGCGGATTGACGTACACAACTGCAGTGGAGCACCCTGGCTGGGTGCTTGAAATCTCGTCGAACTGCAAGTCTTTCATCTGTTGTGAGGACGGTATACGATGAACCGAGTTCGCTTGTGCCGAATCGAAGCAACTGTTTTTGAAATCTTGCTTCGGTAGCTGAATGGACAACTGCTGCTGCTGCTGCTGCATACTGCACACTGAAGAGAGGAGCTCTAGTGAGGACGTGCCCTGTTGCTGTGAATGTGAAAACAAATACAATATGTAAGAGTTTAATTTAAAATGTCAAATATGCATAAAACTTTGCGCACAAAGCCTGGTTGTAAATACAAGAATTTGCACACAAGTTAACGACAATATCTCAAGTCTTCCGCTCACCAGGTCCACCACATATCGCTGCTCTTGGAAAAAAGGCTCCTTCACCAAAGGTTCCATTCACTCTGGCATCAAATTCCAGTATACTTCGCAGCTGATTTGACACTGAGCAATACTGTGCAACGGAGGCGCCCTTACCGCCTTTTATACACTCGCACGCCGCGCGCGAATCGAGCGCGCATGAGGCCGGATGTCATGAACATAATTGCGTTTCAGATATTTACACACCAAACAGGACATAATGTACAGAACTAAAAATGGGGTATACACATAACATAATATGGTTATACATTCATTAATCCATATTTACACAAGGAAATAGGAAAATAGGTGGTAACAAAACTACAAATCCCTTGAGAGAGAAGCCATTCTAGTTAATACCCATCGGGGTATGGTGCAGGGGAGTTCACTGTAAAATGGAGTAGTCTGCCAAAGGCCGAAAAGCCGAAATGTGAATTCATGCGTAGGTTTACAATTTGGGTGCACAGAAGGGTCAGTTGTGAGTAATGCGTGATATAATGCATGTATGGTCAGTTCAGGTCTGACGAACGAGTGAAAGATACGAATTGAATTATTGAACAGGTTGTGCAGTCTGTAACACAACTTCCGCAACGCCCTCTGCCTTGGCCTCTATCTCGTTAAGAATGCCCTGGACCTCTGCATTTGGCTCAGTGTCCTGTGCTACTTCTTGTGCAGAGATCTCCTGTGATATATCCTGAAGACTAACAAGGGTTTCGTCTTGGGACACGTTGGCATTATCTGCTGTTCCATTGGGTTGGGTCATGATGATGGTTGGATTGACTGTGTCCATAGGCTCCTCAGACTGCACGGTTTGCACTGTTTGTACAATCTGCGGGACGACATCAATACCAGATTGCGACGCTTGATCAGGATTAATCTCGACAATGGTAACCGACACCTGAGGGTTGGCGAGAGCTGAAGTGCTGGTGGCTTCTTGCATTGAGATGACTGTACCATCATCGAGGACTTTTCTTGGGGAGGCCTTGCTATCTTTGAAGTGAATTTTCATGTGTTTTGAAAGATGGTCACTTCTCATGAATCTCTTGTCACAGTGCTTGCACTGGAAGTTCTTCTCCCCCGTGTGGGTTTTGAGATGGCGATGCAACTCATCCGAGCGAGTAAATTTGCGATCGCACAACGGCCAGTTGCACACATATGGTTTTTCTCCTGTGTGTGTGCGCAAGTGGGCTTTCAGGTGAGAAGTCTTTCCGTAGATTTTACCACAGTTGGGATAGTGGCAGATATGAGTGCGCCGCTTTGGTCGCTCGCCCGTCTTTTGTATTTCAACACAATTGGGGCACACACAGTTGGATCGTTTAGTAGTCTGTCGAGTGTTGGGTGGCGTAAAGACAAAAGGAATGGGCCCATTCAGAGACACGATTGGAGTCTGCCCACCTTGTGCTCCTCCAGACGAGGTGCTGACTTTGAGTTGAGGATTCATGCTCAAGAGGGACTGCAGCGTTTGAACACTGTTAACGTTCAGTGGAATGGGGATTCCCTGAATCTGAGCAGTTGTAGTTTGAGTTGATGTCTCACCCTCTCCTTCAGAAGAATCACTGGCTGTCTTCTGGTTGGCAGGCTGAGCAATAACAGCCACAGGTATGTTTGATGGCAGGTTTGCTATGCTAAATGGAAACTGCGTACCCTGTGCCAAAGAAGCAGGGATGACAAGTGGGACCGTCCCACCACTTGCAGTCGGAATTTGAATTTGAATTGTTGAGACTTGAGGGCTTGCTGTGGGGCTGTTGGAGCTATCTGGTGTCTGAGGGATAACCACTTCTTCAGACACTTGTGGGGTGCTCGTGGACACAATTATTGTGTTATCACTTGAACTGGGATGTTCTTCAAAGCTTCCAGCTTCTGCTTCGGGCTGAGGCAATGATTCTTCCGTGATTTCAGCTGCTTGATGTGTCACATTCAGTGTTACAACCTTTCCATTAACAGAAATAGCCCCCATTGGCACAGGAACCTGCTCAATTTCATCAGTCTGCATGTTCCCGCTCGTATCTTCGCTGCTCACGTGACCAGCTGGCGCTTCCACTTCAGGCGCTTGGCTTTCGTTTACTGTATCTTCCATCTCTGTTGACGCCGTGCACAGCCTCTGCTGATCAGCTATTGCAGAGCTCCCTTGGTACAGGTCCTGGTTGAATGGCAAAGGGACAGAGACAGAGTAAACCCCAACCGGCATTACACGTACTAACTGAACGTTAGTGGAATTGGCATACATTCCAAGTAGCAGCCTATCAGTCACAGTATTGCACAACTAGGCTTGCTGCTGGGTCTCTACACACAGTGAGAAACGCTAAATTCAGTCTCCTAAGCTTGCCCTGCAGACTTTTCAATGGTTGGGGAGCTATAGCAAGTTACACGCAATTCACGAACAGCCTAACTTGGCTAGATGAAACGTGTAGTTGGCCATACCGCCATTTTATCACAGACAATGAGCTAGACAGGAACGATTATGAGTCAACTCACCAATCTGAGCCTTCAAGGCGTGGTTGTGGTTGTTACTCACACGGCTTCCGCCTTTTAGTCCTGTTGTCGTAGCTAATACGTCTCTGCAACCTCACCCTTTTGAAGGTTTTTGAACTCGATCCCCAACTCTCAAGTAACGAAAGAGGGACCTCGATGAGTTGGGAGGAGTAGGACAACCCTCTCAGATGAAAATTCACACGGTAAGTGGCGGAGAGAAGCAAGGGGTGGTCCGTCAAAAGCGCCTTTCGCTCCGCCCTACCTGGGGTGAAATTTGAGTGTCACGCGATATCACGCGATGTCACCTGATACTCGATCACGTGTTAGAATCGCGCGCGCCCGCGCAATCAGTATAGAGTTGGAGTAACATGAAACACAAGTTGCACAGCTATATACACACTAAGCACAAAATCTAGCTGTTTCGAAGTCTGGGAGGATCGAATCTGTCTAGAAGTTTCTGAATAAGAGAGTCAGGTTTGGTCTTGCGCTTCTGTTTCATTTGCTGACCTGGAGAAGATTTGCTGTTAGGGTTCTTGGTGGTGGGGACATGGTGATGGGACATCTGTGTCATCCTAGCCTGCTGCTTGGTCAAATCTTCATACACTCTCCTCCTCTGCCGCATGTCTAAACCCACACTGGAGGAGATAAGCATGGTTGATATCCCAAACTTGCAAGAATTTACCATGCCCTGCTATGTTATGTACAGTATGAACAAGTGTATGGTGCATTCTGTTGCCATATATAATAGTCATACTTAGTAGCCTGAGAGTGAGGATATGGTTCGACAGAGTGGACAATAGATGTGTTAGATGCATGAGGAGTGTGGTTACTGCTGGTCAGCTTCTCAGCCTGTGAAAATAGAGCAACGAGATCATTGCACTTAGCAAAATTGAAATGTAGACCGCATACCTGAATATCATCGTAGTAGGTTGTGGCCAATGGAGTCCATATCACCCTATCTCCTTGTCTATTTATAGCCAAATACCCTTTAAATATATTTTACACATTCCATTATTCAACTAAATACCTAAGAACTTGTCTTTTCATTTTCCGTCGGTGGGATATTGGAGATGATGTACCTACAGACATATGTATGTACAAGCCTTGCTAAATTAAGATTGGTGTTCTGATCATACAGTGACAACTGTTCTCAGTCTTTGGGGACAGTCCCCAATCTAACAGCACTCTAACAAAATTGTCAGCTAGCTCATTGTGGTAAGAAGTGTTAATGAAGTAATGATGGTTACACCATATACATGCAAGATATGTGTCACATGATAAGCTATCTTAGGTGTCAATTCCATTAAATTTATTTCAGAAGGCTCGGGTCTCCATATCAACTGTGGTATTGGCCCAAATCTCTAGGGGTTTTTGTTTGTGTGTCCCCAAACACATTTGGCAACTATGTCTGACACACAAGATGTACATGAAGTATGTACTTACGTAGTGGTCTGGATGACACAGCTTTTCTTGCAGTTGCCATGTTCTAAACAGAAAGAATAGTTGAAGTGCATGCATGCATGCAACCACTTGAGTGCTCTTCAATGCTCCACCTTTACCAATGCTGCTGGCAGCTATGTATACAACTACTATTGGAAATTGTTATTATATGAGGTAATAATCTGCAGACATTACTTCCACCACTGTGGGTAGCTTAGTTTACATTGCCTGCCAAACTCTCACAATAAGGGCCTGTATGATGTTAGCTTACATGTGCGTACTTTCTACATTAAAAAACCCTGCAGGCTCAAACACATACACTCAATAGAAAAAATATAGTCGGCAGGAAGGGTTAGTCTCAGTAGTTAGGTCACTCAAAAACATTCGTACAGCCCTTAATCCTATTATTTTTCCATTTGACTATGAATACCAACCACTTGGCAGTTTCTTTATGAATTCACAACAAACGTTTTACCTTATTTTCTTCCAGTTTGCTCTTTGTTGTGCTTGCAAAGCTGCTTGCTAGTCTCCTGTCTGGAATGGTGGCCTCTGCATGTATTAGGATAGAGCTTGATTCAGAATGAGCAGACTATCGTAAGCTACAACACAATGCTACTATTGGGTTCCATCATTTAGGCATACATATACAGGGGTCAAGTGTTTATGTTTATAAGAAGCTCTTGAGAGTCCAGCCCTCACACGTGCAGAGGCGGGCTGGCTACAATGGTCTCTCTACCGCACTTCCGGCCATATAAGGAGGGCACATTGTACAAATAATTATTATACGTAGTAAAAGGGTTTCATAAGGATTCTCCTAAGTATTAGCGTATATCCCAAATGGCCTAATTGCCACTTATTTTGCGGCCATAAATCAAGTAGTGTTTACATGGTATTGCTGAACCATTACGTATTATAAGTAGGGAATTCCCCTTGATGATCCCTACCTATCTTCAAGCAAACCCATTATACAGGAGTGACGGAGCTTTGTTATATATGCCTGAAGCCTCTCTCAGAGGAACGGTTCATGTGAGAGGTAACATGCAATAGACTGTCTATGTGGATTGTTTCCCTCTATACTAGGTAGCTAATGTTATGTAAGCATATCACCAGAAAGCACTAGATGAACATATTTGAAATAGGACCCCATACCCCAGGGTTGGTTGTTACTAGTACTACGCAGCATTATTTGGTCCACCTGCAAATAAACCAAAGGTGTGTATATTCTAACCATGGTGTATATATCAGTTGAGATCTCTGAGCTCTATTTGCTCAGTACCTGTGAGAGCTAGTGAGAATCTTCCATCGCTTTGGTCGGCACATTCTTTAGCACGCACATCATCTAATACATAATGCATTCGTAAAGATTACATCTTCCTCTAGGTCCTCTCCTTAAAATCATTAGAACTTGTCATTAGGGTTACGCTGAAACCACATTCCCAGAATGTGTGTGTACAAGTCTTCCTGCCACAACTGAAGTCAATGATAGTTAACCCACATCCTGGGATATTACCTTCACCAGCAGACTTGAGATCATGGCATTGTGGGCCCACTACCACAATTATGTGCTAAATACCCAATTATTAAAATTAGATGTAAAATTATTAGTAAAATGTATTGTTAGTAATGGCTGCTGGTTCCACATGGCTAGTCTACCTGACTGTGGTTATTACTAGAGTATACCACAAGTCCTCAGGTTTATCAGGTTGAGCTTTACCTATATTGCATGTGTGATGTGCCTCATAGTTTAGTTGGTAAGAGCATCACCTAGAATGCAAGTGATGTGGGTTTGAATGGCCGCTTCAGGCTGGTTGCTTTGTCTTTTTGTATGTTCTTATTTACTTTGGCCTTCTCTGTCTGTACACATAATAGGAGAAGATTAGTACTCCATTCCAATGATGCAGGTGAGCACCAGTAGAATGTACCCCAAAACAGCAGCTCCTGGTTGTGTTACCTTTGTAGCATCCCTTGGAGTGCATGAGTGGTTAAGTGGTGTATATAGCAATTTCATAAGTGGTTAAGTGAGTGGTTATGTCCAATTTGATGTTTGCACCTATTCTGTATGTACTGGTGAAACTAACCATGTTGGAATTGCAATTGAACATTGCTGTGTTGTTGCAGTGCCAACTTGGCTCTCTGGAGAGCCTCCTTCTCCAGAATGGAACGTGCACACACTGGAATAGAAGAGTGAATGAGAGAGTGTAAGGTGTTACATATGTGAGCAAATGATCCATACTTGGACAGGATTTGTGAGTATTAGTTGACAAAAAAGTGATTGAATAAGAACTTTGCACATCACCTGTTCATCCACTTACATAAGTGCATGTATAACCACTCACACATGTGGTAAGCCATATCACATCACTCTTTTTGTACTACAATCCCTGGCTCCAGAATACAATGTATACGATGTTTTTTTACAGTGTTATGTACAGAAAACACATGATTGGGACAAGACATGTGCAACATTGAAACTCACCAAACCAACTTTAGATTGCAGAGGAAAGTGTTGCATAACATGTGCAATGGAATGTTTACTTTACAGTGTCGCTATTCTACTTGACAATATTGTACACACATACAATGCTTGAGTAATCATTTCACAAATATACATGAAAAGACTCTGACCACTAAATTCTAGTGCTATTCAGGTACTTTTTGTTCAGAGCACAAAACAGGCTTGCTGTTATAGAGAGGGGCGGTCTTACATTGCTTATATGACCATTGTCTGTCCCGTTGACTTTACTGCCAATACAAATGCACATAATGTACGTATGTACACATGCATCTGAATCTATATACTAATGCATATCACATGTAAGTATAGGTATGAATCTAGGTCTCATAAGTTTGCAATCTTCTGAATACGTCACATGTACACAGCTACACATATGTATATTTTATAACGACCTTCTCTCCTTTGTTCAGCATCCTGCTTCATATGTAATAGTCGTCGCTTGGCCAGCCAGCTCCGTACAACTGCAAAATGTCCACAGAAATTTGCACATTATCACAAAATACAAGACAGATGTGCCAGCTGAAGCAACATGTGTACAGAGATAATACAGCTAGATGTAGAACACACTTTTCAGAGGTATAAACAGTGCAATACTTGTGTCTCCTCTAGGCAGAGCACTTAGTCTACACCTTGTAGGAGCCAGCTTTCTTATGATGTCATCTAGGAAAGCCCAATATTTACTACTTCATGTGTTAAAAACTATATACAATCTGTACAATCTATTGCCCAATATCATTATTAAGTCACATGTGTAGGATGGGGTTTCAAGACACACGTGCATTAGTACCTACAGAAGCCCTGCTAACTAGGTCTTGTGAGAAGAGAAATACCTCTACTATTATCATAAGCCTATGGGGAAGTGAGTTACAAGTGCAAAAGTGAAATTGAAATCACCAATTTGTAGTAATTGAGCAATTACGTAGTTGCTCAGCTGTGGAAAACATCTTGGAAAGTGAAGGTAGATAGTAAATGTTCTCATGTGATCTCATACATTCTTATACTACTTGTAGATAAAGTACCTTTTTGAACGATGGTGGCCATTTTATGCCAGGTTTGAACACGTCTTCTTGCTAACCATGCCCTCACAACTGGAGAACACGCAACACAATGTAAGCAAGACATTACAACATAATACGTGTACATACCAAACCTACACAGCAAAGTAGTTCGGAGTTGGGGGGAGGGGGGAGACGTGTATATACGTGCGTTACGCAATTTGAGGTGGGGCTGTTATCTGCATGCACGCGTATATTAGCGTGTTTCGAAACGCATGCAGCAGCATCAACACATATTCCGTCGTCATAGCTCCTATTTTATTGGGGGGCAAGGCCCCCCTACTGAAATATTGGGGGACAATTGCCCCCCTTCTGCCGCCGCCCCTGATAATCATCATGTGTCTACATGTTTGGAACAAAAATGGTGTGCACTTTGATTCATGGGCCTAAATTCTATAGATACTGGGCAGCAAGAATACCATACCTATACCAACTGTAGCCTTCAGATAGGACCCAAGCTCTGGTTACATCATTATCCACAACAATGGGCTTATTTGTTAGAGAACTAAAGTGTATACATATAATTAACCAATCACTGCTAAAATAACCAGCTTTAATTGAATTAAGATTAAGTATCCATCAAAGCATAATGAAGTGCCCCTTCCATTCACAGCAAGCTTACATATATTTATACAGCACAAGAAAGTATGTACAGTGGAGTTTGGTTTGCATTGAGAGGAGTATCCCATGTATTTACAAGTGTGATTCCACTCAAGGGCCTTTAAGATTCTTATATGTGTAGTATGTGTGGGCAAGTTGTCAGACTGTATATGATCTTGTGGCTTTACTGTGTGTAACCTTCACCCCCAATGAAGATGAGTAGTGAGATGTAGTGAATGTGGTACACCACAACTTTAGGATGGCTGTAGCAAACTAGAAGAACCAGTCTTGAAAGATAGAATATTGATAAGGTATTGTGTGTGTGTGTGTGTGTGTGTGTGTGTGTGTGTGTGTGTGTGTGTGTGTGTGTGTGTGTGTGTGTGTGTGTGTGTGGTGAGAGTACATGTCTCTCACTGTGTTACGACCTCTGTACTATATAGTCTTCTGATGATTATGTACATTCCCTTCACTATCACTCATCCACTCACTCACCAGCTTGAATCTTGATTGCTGCTCTCTCTCTTTCTCTCATCTTCTGATATCTCCCTTGACATAGCCAACCTCTCACAACTGCAGGTGAAGATAGCACCAAGTGAGTCTCTATTAAAGTCTGGGAAGAAGTGTTAATGAGAGGAAGCAGTGTGGCTACATTGTGATGTCTAATCACATCTCCCACCCACCCCAGTAGCCTCATGCCTCCACTCACACCATCAGAATACACACTAGACACAGTTCTGACTAAGTTATGTCCCCTCAATGGACAGAGCTGGTGATGATGTCAGGACCCTAACCATGAGGTGTCCCTGCACCCAAATGATCAACTCACCACAGCTGTTGTGGTGCTAATCACTGGTCCAGGACTTTGGTGTTTTCAGTTCCCCTATATGTTGAGCAATCTACTATTGCCCACATCAGTAGAGCTCTGTTACCCTTTGTGATCACAACCACCTTCCTGGAAACCCATAGGAGTCAAACTATGACCTAGCTGTCCCAAAGCTTATGTAAGCTACCATAGCATAAGGTAGATTATATTCTTTTTAGGGAGCATGTTAATATTGAATCTCCAACAACAAAGTAAAGTAGGGTGACTTTGGGTGCTGACCTTTCTGCATTGTTGTGGCAGCGTGGTTTCTGTGGTTAAGAATTTTATGATAGTCACACTTGGCCAGGAAAGAGCGAACCACTATAGAGGGAGAGACCGGAAAACAGATGAACCTTACAAAGGCGTTGGAAGGACTTTTTAAGTGTTCTGGCTGTAATAGGCGCACGCAAAGCACGTGCGGAATTTTTTACTTAGAAAAAGCGAACCCTTATAGAGGAAGAGACTGGAAAACAGATGAACTTTCTAGGGATGTGGGAAGGACATTTTAAGTGGTCGGACTGCAATAGGTGCACGCAAAGCATGCATGCAATTTTTTCCAGAAAGAGCGAACCACTACAGGGGAAGAGACTGGAAAACAGATGAACCTTCTAGAGGTGTAGGAAGGGCTTTTGAAGTGGTCCAGCTGTAATAGGAATTTTTTCTTGCACTGCACTATGCTTACATGCAATTAACTGAATACATTACAGCATTGGGAAACTCGGTGACTTTGGCTGGTGGGTTGGGCTTCACAGGAAAAGGCAAAGAAGGCATTTGTAAAACATGCGCTTCAGTGCTGAAAATCCACACGTGTATACAGGAGGAACATGAAAAGTGGTCCAGCCAAAACGGGACAAGCCCGGATCTGCTCCTACACCTTATGCCTTCGATATGCAACAGTAGAATTGGGGAACAGTAGTAATCCACAGGGACTGGTTTTCAGAACAGGGCTTTTGGTAGTATATGGACAGACAGGGCATTATTGTGACATAGGAAGTCATACCAGCCTGGATCCTGACAGCAGCAATTTGTCTCCTCTTCTCCTTCAATACTGCTACCTGCTTCCTTGCCAGCCAGCCTCGCACGACTCTCTGAGCCTTGATGGCCGCCTGATCGTAGTGGGCTAGCATCTGACCCAGCTGCTCAATGTGATAGTACTTCAGGAATACCTACAAATAGAGGAGCTAATGATGGCTTAGGGTCCAGCATGGTAGCCTATCCAAAATGGCACGGAGTGTAGGTGTACAGACCGTCTACATTGAAGCACCGACTCTGAATATGTCAATACCTTTGTTTTTCCAATGGCCCATGACTGGAGTCTAGTCTGCTTCAGAATACTGATACAATTAGCGGGTGTGGCAGCAACCTTCTGTGTCATCTTGAAGTGTATCACTTTATATCTGAAACACAATTAGACATAGCAGCATACTTACATTCCTATGGATCACAGGCAATGTCTCAGTATCTTATACATGAATATATATACCTTTGGATAAAGTCTTGAAATAACACACGATGAGAGTAACCCTACAGCACCATTGCAATAAAAGAATACACATGTACATGTGTAAGAATAATATAATAGAAAAATTATATGGGCTTAGCACAATGGGTAATGCTACGTAGTACATACATTGTACAGACTACCCACTTCTCGTCTAATGCGAGTGGTTTCCAGCACTCCAGTGTATCTCAGCTGCACTAGAACGTTATCAGGTTGAAACAGGTCTGGACTCTTCAGGTCATTAGGACGAATACACCTAAATTTGAGAGGGAAAGAGAAGTCTTCTTGTGTCTGGTATAAGCTGTTTTTACAAAGTGAAGTCTAGTATGAAAAGAGGCCTTTGGTTAAGTATTAGTATATGTTTTAAGACTTGGGTTTGTGCTCATTGATAGAGTTCTGACCATAACTCATGTAGTATGTACCCCCTCCTACAATGTACATCCTCTACCGCAACCTACAACATTACTACAACTAGATTGAGGTGACATACACGTAGCAAAACTTCAATTATAATTCAGAAAAATGGCGTGAAGTTTTGCTATGTAAAGCTCATCAACCTCAATCTAGTTGTGTTAAGCAATCAACATTACTATACTTACCTGACAAAATGAGGTGTACCAGTCAACATCTTTGACATCAACTCTCTCAGGGAGTTCTGTAGACATGTACACAGCATCACATATCCTTTTCAAGTGTTCAATGCACAGAAAACTATACCCATACTCAACTTTTGAATTTCAAACAAGTGCTATCTACACAACACCCAAGTTCCTATGTCACCAAACACTTCAGTCCCAGGCAAGGTATTGGGTATCAGATTGCAATAAGGACCAGTCAATCAAAATATCACAAGAGGCTGCACACACCTGTCTGTGCAGTCCCCTTTCTCAATGTTACACTGTATACATGTACATACAGATTGTTAGAGAGAGCCCTGTTATGGCCCTTGTCACGTTCACTACATACCAAGTCTGATAACACACTATAGAGAGCAACCCTAGGTTAATTCCTTCCTGTCCCAATCAATTAGCAGAGTTCTTTACAATTGAAGGGTCTACCACAGGTGTCTCCCCATACTCCCCACAATGGTGACCAGTATTGTAGTACACAACATGCTCACAATGAAATATGTGGACACAGTCTGCGAGGATTTGCTGGTGATGGTACCTCCTGACGAGAGAGGTGTCCGACCACGGGGGCTATGAGCCCTTGGCACAGCTCTTGGTACTCCAGTGTGAGGATCCTGGTCTGGTGTGAGGTACTGCAAACAAAAAGGACACGGACTCTAAAAAAGAATCTTAATAGCTGACATTCATGATATCAACATGCTTACCATTGGTGGTCCCCTGCGACTGAAAAGGGGTGTGGCACTGGGAGGAGCCTTACTGACGGTAGATGCAGGTGACAGGCCTCCTGTACGAGACAATGGAGTCTCGAACAGAGATTGGACAACAGAGTTTTCAGATGCCTTCAGCAATTGGGCGACATCCAGTTTGAGGGTGTCTCGGTTCTTCTCAAGAAAACCCAAGGTTTCATAAGTCACCTGTTAAGAGAAGTACATTGACATTTCCATGACACTAATGAAATAGCCAGTCAATATGAACTCACAGGGCCAGCATAGTGCAGGATAGTGAAGGTGGGTCCACCGTCCTTTGGTTTATTGTAGTATTGTGAGGTCTTGAAGTTTCCATGAAACTTTACTGGATTTTAAAAGCAACAACACCCCATTTATAATATTGATGTATGCATGTCTATGGAGATAGCAAGAGGCTATTGGCACTCTAGAATCATTTCTATACATCTTACCAGCTAGGGAGAGATCAGTTGCTCTTGGAAATCTGCTCTCCTCATCAAGTAGGGCTAGTAGTCCCATTGGACGCTGCCACATGTACAGGAACAGTACATATATAAACTGAAGGCACATGTACAATACTATTTGTGTATAGCTTCAGTAATTGAGAATAACAATAGGGGTTTGTTCATGCTCACAGATGTAACAATACCATTGGACCACTAATACTACTCTCAGATAACCAAGTACCCTATAATCCATAGATAATGTCCCGACAGGACACATTGGACACCTAAAAGGCCACCCCCCCTCAACCCAAACCAAAATGTTTCTTCTTCCACTCACTGTGAGCAATAATTCTAGCAAGGGCCTGTTGTCTTCATAGGATACATGTGTGACCTCCACACCCTCCTGTTCATACTCCCCCTGTTGGGAAATGGAATGAACACACTCAAAAGTCTTCCAAGTGGTAAAATAATCATGACACGAGCAGACACACACAGACCTGTTCCCAAGCAAATACATGTTGGTTGAAGTAAAACTGCAGCTGTTCATTAGCTATGTTGATACACAATTGCTCAAAAGAGTTTGTACGGAAATTCTCGAACCCAAAGATGTCCAAAATTCCAATGTTTCTAACATTCTTTTTCCTACAGAGAGAGAAAAGTATACACATAGAGGGAAGAAGAGGGTCATAGGCACAGTGGCAGATGTTACATTAACTCGCTAAGTGTTCTGAAGCTGCAAAAGTACAATGGTTGGGACTTCATTAGTGCTGTTGATTCATAACAGCTGGCTATAAAGAACCAGCTACACAACTAGCAGCAGTACATGCTAGTGAACATACGACTCACTTTCTTGAGTCCGAATTGAGCTCTGGATTGATTTTGTTTACAATCCAACTGAAGAGCCTGCCATAGAGTGCCTTTGCCATAGCATCTCTGATGTCCATTGCTTGCTCCACTGTGTTGGGCCTGACGATCGTCTCACCGTGAGTCATTACGTGGGTACTGGTGAATGCTGTTGCCAGATGGTCAGGTTCAAGGCATAGAAGATGGGCAACTGAATGAAGATAACATACTCTATGAGAAGCATGAATGGTTGGTATGAAGATAACAATCAATGGAATGTCAAGTTGCTTGAGATACATAAGATATGGAGACATATTTCATGTGTCTAGCATGTCTTTTAACTTTTCCTTTGAAGTGGAACTACTTCTACTATAAGGACATTCTTCAATGAACAGGAATCCTGAGTACCATGATATTTATTGGGACAGTTTCTTCTGTCCCAATGGTAACCTGTCTCAACACATGGTTTGAAGACTTTCTTACCATCATTGAGTCTAATTTTGTTGGCAATGGTACTGACTTCTCCAATGTGGGAGTGAAAGTCAGGCTCGATGCGAATGTCACCAATGTTGAGAATGGCTGCAAGGATGCAGCATACTTGTTCAAACTCCTGTAGAAAAGAACATTAATTCTGAGAATTGCAGGCAAAAGAAGGAGAGATGTGGTACAAGATGCTTTGACCTATTTTGGCTTCCAACTAACAATACTACATTCAGTGATGATCAAAGACAGGCTGCATGACTGAAGTGGGCTATTAGAAGTGCTGCTGCCTGGAGAGTTCTAACCCCCTTCTAACTACATGCCATCACAATGACTCATCTCCATGTTGTTTAAAGTGTCCATGGATTAAGAATAGCATTACCTATAAAGGATTAGAGCCTGCAGGGATGCAAAATTATTGATAGATGGCACAAGTAAAGAAGCTGACCCACCTACAATACAGATATGCCTAGGCCCTAATCTAGCCCCAGCTAGTATAACCCTTAGGTCAGCACTACATTAGCCCTAAATCTCTTTGCCACGAATTTGCAATTATCTCCATAGATCACACTGTAATGAAGACTATAGCTAGCTAATAGATTGTGGTGGACTACTATGGTCTCTGGAAGATGTAAAGATTACTCTGTTGCATTCCTATGAAAACTTGAGTACCAAAAGGGTCAGTTTCTAGGCCTATCCACTAAAGGTGAATAACAAACATGGGGCTCTATTTAGAACTCTCAGAGTTCAAGTAACTCTTACTTTCCTGGTGTGAGCAAGAGCTGAGCAAGAGCTGATCACAGAGACACCGAGACTAAGACTGAGGTATGGAATATTGGATATGGCTAGGACAATAGGGGACTGAGATTGGTGGGCAAAATGTACTGACAGTGGAAGCTGGTTATGCAGAGAAAGAGTGGCTTGAATGAAGCACAAAAGACAAGCTTCTTATACCCAACTTGGAAAGCAAGTCACCAGATCTGCTAAGCTCACAACCACAGCCCACAGTTTCTGGTGATATGTGCCATAAAACATACCTCTTGAGTGAACCCAAAGAGGTAGAAGATCTTTTCAATCTGGTCAAATCTCTCGGAGAAGATGACATTTCTCTTGGCACTTCCCTTGCCTGTGCCCCTCTGTTCCAGGTAACGGTGGTGATGAGCACCCTTCAACTTGTACTTAGCCAACTGCTTGCGGGAACTGAGACCAGCCATCAGGTAGTAGAGGATGTGGAAGTTCTTCTCTCTCCTGCAGTGACAAAAGGTACTGTGAACGAAGAGACATAAGGCATACAGGACACACACATTGTCATAGAAAAAGATAAAAATGTACTGAGCACTGGAACAGGACTCTAAATATAGATCAAAGTCATGCATGAGTAGTTTGGTATATACAAGGACATATATATCACATAAAAGATCTCCCTATAAGACCATCTGATGAAATTCCAACCTGACTTCCACAACTTGTGCACATGCACCTCACAAAGGTATGGATATATACCTCTGTTGTGAAATGATTCTGGATTTTTCTAGAAGGTACTCTGATAGGTGGGCTCCGGCAATATGCCCTTCAGCTGTGAAGTGGAGCTCAAGATACTTTCCAAATCGTGACGAATTGTTATTGATGATTGTCCGTGCATTTCCAAATGCCTCCAACAGTGGATTGACCTGAGTTTAAATATAAATGCACACTGGGTGGATTCAAGTATAATTTCTCGCAAACCTTCAATATTTTCTCCTCGAGAGCTCTGGTTTCAGCATGGCCTAGTTTCATAAACTGCTGTACCAGAATATTTGATGCTTCTGTCTTGCCTGCACCACTTTCACCTGGATTCATGGACAGACAAATCATCATACACTAAATTGCATTCCTTCAGGTAAGCACGTAAGTATTAATGCAGGATCCCTATAATCTGGATCAAAGTGTATTAAATTACAGTATTTACATGTGTATTAGTAGTTTAGGGGAGAGAGAGAGAGAGAGAGAGAGAGAGAGAGAGAGAGAGAGAGAGAGAGAGAGAGAGAGAGAGAGAGAGAGAGAGAGAGAGAGAGAGAGAGAGAGAGAGAGAGAGAGAGAGAGAAATGAGAAAGGAAGGGAACGAGAGAGAAAGAAAAAGGAGGATGTAATGATTTATTAAAACAGTCTTGAGGCTAAGAAAATATAAAACCCTCAGCCTCTTGGCTCAGATAATGAGCCTCCCGTTTAACCAAATTATCCATACACTTTGTACATATAGTATTTTAGTAGAGAGAGAGAGAGAGAGAGAGAGAGAGAGAGAGAGAGAGAGAGAGAGAGAGAGAGAGAGAGAGAGAGAGAGAGAAATGAGAAAGGAAGGGAACGAGAGAGAAAGAAAAAGGAGGATGTAATGATTTATTAAAACAGTCTTGAGGCTAAGAAAATATAAAACCCTCAGCCTCTTGGCTCAGATAATGAGCCTCCCGTTTAACCAAATTATCCATACACTTTGTACATATAGTATTTTGTACCAGAGATAACGCAGCATTGGTCTTTGTTCTCCTGGACCATGGCTTGGTAGGCTGCGGCAGCAACAGCAAATATGTGTGGAGAGACGTGACCTCGACAAGATGTGCTGTACTGCTTAGTATACTGTGTGCATGTACATGTGTTGTTAACACAGTTACACCATCACCAATGCATCTTTACTACTTGTAAATAGATGGTAATAAATGGACTTAAGGACGTAGTACATGTAAATACATCAAAAGTTATACATGATTATGAAATGGTGAGAAAAGATAACAATAGCTTTGCAAAACATCCTGTATGTCTTAACAGTTACATACTTCCCATCTCCAGTCATTGCTTAAACATTGAGGTCAGTGACCACAAACCTTCTCATTGTAAATGTCCAGCTTCTGGAAGGGGTTTATGGAGACAAGGATGTCTCCTACATAGGTATAAATGAGCCTCTTTTGGTAGCGCTTCCACAGCTGTGACACTAGTACACTCTGAGAGGAGAAAGCAGAAGGATGCATATTAGAATAAGTCGGACCTGTTTATCTATCTGTCATACAAACTCATGTATGTACAATAGACGTACATACAGTTAGAGATGCTTATGATATGTATATGTGTGGTAGTTGGGCACATGTACTTGCCTCATCCATAAACTCTAGTGAAGCCAAGTCATCCACTATCTTTGAGGTAGGCAACACCTTCAACTCATTCCTACACAGAACAAAGAGCCACTCTCAATGGAAGTCTCATCTGGTGTACTAGTAGCTAGTTACTTGATGGTGTCTGCTCCTGACACAGAGCTGGATGAGTCACTGAAGATATCTCTGGGCTCACGGTGTTGGTACATATCTATCAACACTGTCAGTTTTCGACGGAACTGGAAGTGGGTATATATACAGATAATACATCTATCAGATCGTAGGGTCTCTTTTTCATACCACTTTTGGATCTCTGGGAACAAATCTGACAAACTCATGATGAAGCATCTCAGCTGATGTTGGCCTCTTTTCAAAATCCTTCACCAAACAACTACAGCAGAGATGATGCATACATACCAAATACATAATGAGGATAAAGATTAAGTCCCCATGTCTGAGTGTACCACTTTCGTTTACTGAACATTTCTAGGGTGATCAGAATTAATAGTGTATTACTACATCAGCCTACCTCAATATCATGTACCATCAACCACTATTACATACAGAGTGCAATTCCATGTAGGAAGAAGTGTACATAACTAATAGAGTAGTGCCCACAATGGTGAGAAAACCAGACAGATGTCTCTGAGGTGCTTCTCCCCAACACATACCTAGAAATGAAGCCATTAAATCTTTTTGTCCATCTGTTAGTGTTCTGAAGATTTGGAGGTTTGTTCCTGAAGAAAACGAAAGGAAAAGTGCATTCTACATGCATGGCAGAGTCAGTGTTTTGAACCAGCATGTATAATGGATGGTTGCCAGGGACTTCCCAGTATACATACTTTGCAATCTTGAAGAGAGCTCTCATGGGATTCTCTCCAAACAGTGGTGGTGTGCTGTCAGCTATTTCAATGGCAGTGATCCCCAGTGACCATACATCTGCCCTCTGGTCATAGTCATATTCAGGTTGCTGCTCACATGCAATCACCTGGATAGCAAGATGTAACAACAGCTAGGGTGTGAATAAAGCAGTGAAAGCCTGTGATCCACAAATTAGCCATGGGTTCAGTGT
Source organism: Theonella swinhoei (assembly GCA_963970385.1). NCBI lineage: Eukaryota > Metazoa > Porifera > Demospongiae > Tetractinellida > Theonellidae > Theonella > Theonella swinhoei. Next base: position 1,964,586 of record OZ019948.1, on the reverse strand, counting down.
ATGTAAGACATTGAAAGGACTTGAAAGCAAGTCATAGTCACAAGTATGTTACCTCAGGAGCCATCCAATATGGAGTGCCTATTCCAGTTCCCCTCCTGCCCATAGAGCTGTCTACCACAGCTGAGATACCTGAGTGTATGTGTATGGCATGAATACAAACACAGGTAAGTGTCTGAGTATAGGGTGGCTATTGTTGTGGTGTCTCTAATTGCTGTACTGTAAGTAGAAGTGTGAAGTGTTATACTGATGATTGACTCTCATAATTAACAGCTTCACAATTGGGCTGCTTAATTGTCAGCAACAGTTGACTAATTCCTAATACCTAAACACTTAATTAACATGAGCAGCAATAATACATGTGCCAAAGGTGAAAGAGTACATAATATACACATTGAAGATGGCAAGACTATACAAAATATTTTAAGATTGTGGGAAGAAGCCACATTCCACCATTATAGCAATGAGACCATCTGGAGTATATCCTGATTCCCTGCTGATAGACAGGAGTATTGTGGTTCTGGAGAGACTTTGTTTATTGTGTCTTCATTACCTGCTCCATGTCCATTGTTCAGTACCTTCATGGAGTATAAGTTGTTGCCTTTCCTAAGACATAACATTTCAAGAGATGCCCTTTTCTTTAAGTGTACTTTCAGATATCTAAAACCTGGTATGGCTTACTGTTCAGCTTTACAAATTAAAGCAATCCATATTATAAACACTGTATACAAAACAAGAGTTCAATTAGCTCCTAATATAATTCAAAATATAAAAATTGGCACAGTAAAAACAGCTTACTTTAGGGCAAAATAAGTGACGTAAGCATACTAAATGACTTACAATACCAAATGTAACCTAAAACCATAACAAACCATGAATAACATCTTATACACACCTATCGTGAATGGGCGTGGCCTATCATAAAGAAGGCATGGCTACTCGGGCCAGTATCCAGGGTTAGTTAGCCCATTGCCTCTAAATCTATCTGCAGGTAGCATCAGCGTGAGGCTGATAATGCAATAGTTGTTACTACAACATGAGTAATAGATATACTCGGTAGATAAGTCCTAAAATATGCAATACATGTTGCAAGGACAAGTACATGTGATGCTACCTGAATTGTATCTTGTACTGGTGAGATTATTCATATACTGTTGCACAGAGACACAAATCTACTACATGTGTTGTTGATTTGTCACTAACCAAAGTCAATCAGTCGGACTCTTGCATCACTTGTCAGTAACACGTTCTGTCCTTTTATATCTCTGTGCAGCACACGAGATGAGTGCAGATAGCTGAGACCTGCTAGTACCTCTCGCAGTATATAGGAGATGAGGTCTTCTGGAAGATTCTCTGCCTTTTTTCTCATGTTCTTTACCAGATCTGTGACTGAGCCACCACTGCAGTACTGACAATTAAAGAGACAGAGGACAAAGAAAAAGAAACAGACACAGTGGTATAGAGGGAGTGTTGGTAGGAGGAAAGGGAAAGCAGAGAACACTGTGCTCAGGAAGTCCATATTATCTATATACACATCATGCACCTCCATTACAATCCAGAGCTGATCATCCACTTGCTGGTCTTTGTTGAGGTAAGCTCCAAGGAAGCTCACAATGTTTGGATGGTGAGAATGGTTGTTAAATACATTCATCTCAGCTTTGATATCCTCCTCTTTGTCTAGAATGGCCTCCATCACCTGCAATGGGAGAGGAATGGGTACTAATCTTTTTTCAGCAGCTTAAATTACCATAGGTCACTTGTCCACAAACTACGTGGACTGTAACTGCCCTAGCAAGTTTTAGACATGATCCTTTTGTACAGCAGTGTTGGTGGTGACTTTGGTAGAGGTAAGACCTTCTGAACTCATCCAAAACACTGCTCTATTTGAGGAATCAGCCTGGGCTTGCATGCATGATCTAAATCACTGCTCTATGCAAGGAATTAATCAGTCTAGTCTAAACCACTGCTGTATGAGAGGAATTAAGGCTTAATTTTTAAACTACTGCCATATGTGAGGAATCAGCCCGGGCTAAGCCACTACTGTATGCAAGGAATCAGCCGCGCCACATGGGAAGAATCATGACTCTTTTTGGCTCTATTTCACAACACAACTCAGCATATAGGGGATGGTATTGTTATGTACACCTCAAGGTGTAAAGTGAATATAGCTCTCACCACTATTGGAACCAATTACCTACACTTTTCTCCCATAAAACAATACAATTAGTTGTAATAGGATATAGCTCGCTCTCTTCATCACCTTGACAGCAGCAATGGCTCCGGAGTGGACATTCTTAGCTTTGTACACTTCTCCATAATTGCCTTCCCCTGTATAGTTACAGAATGGTGAGAGAAGGATGGGAGAAGAGAAAAGGTGCAGATTATGACATCAAACACTAACTGGTAAGGTCACTACAGAGGGAACACATCAGTGAAGAGGTGTCTGAGTGTAGTCTCAGCAATCATAGGTTCCCAGGGAGGTGTCAACCACATCCACCACACTGCCCACTTCACATTTAGACATACACTAACCAGGTGCAGCTCTCTCTTTATATGCACTGCAAATGGACACTGTCAAATCTCGAGGCATTGTACTAAATTGGCTGGAGGGCAACTAGGCTAGAGATTTGAGGCTATGGACTAATGAATTGGCTGGAAGAGTAGCTGGGTTAGGGATTTTGATTGGACCCATGCAGTTTGCTGACAGTTATAGCCACAGGTAACTGTGCAGTTAGTGACAGTAGAGCCACAGGTAACTGGTGTATCCCATGCAGTTAGTGACAGTAGCACACATTTTACCAAAATATTGATTGATCAGAACACAAGACATGACACATGGGTACACACAGCAATCAGACACCAAGAGTTAGCAAGGTAACTATACCTTGCAGAGAAACGTCAGCTAACACTGTAAATCAACTCACCAATAATCTGCACCCTCTCCCAGACTCCTTCTGGGCTAGGTAGCCCTTTAAGAAAGTGTAGGCCTTCGTAGAACATTGCCTTCACCTGCAAAATAGAAATCTCGGATCAATAAGTAAAATTGGTTTATAAATCAGACTATTCGCAATGGTAATAAGCCGAAACTGGACTTTAAAAATATATTAAACACACAATACCTGAGGACGAAGTCGAAATGAAGCGAAAGTTTACCTAGTAAATATTACAGAAAGAAGGGTGTGGTCGCGCTGCTAAAATGTGGGTAGGGCTGTAAGCCAATTAGTGCACACCCTACAGTTGCCCTTGAGAAGAATCATTGGCTTGCACGGTATGGAGGAATGCATGTGAATAATATTATCTCCAGAATCATTGGCTTGCACGGTATGGAGGAATGTATGTGAATAATATTATCTCCAGTAGATGTTGCTAGCAGCCATGTCACAGCCGGGGTCTGAAGCCTACCACTTGGAGACGTTGCGAAAACAGCGCTCCGTTGACCGGAGACGGCAGCGACCAGCAACCGCCCGGGAGCTCACAAGGGTATGTATCGTAATAGTTGCGATATTATTATGATGAGCGGTGTGTGTAAGGCTTTTGGAGAGGTGATGCCAACAGGGTTGAATGAACATCCTACCCCTCTCTGCGCATGCGTAGCCGCGGAGAACAAGGCCTCCTTGTACTTTCTATTTTCTTGCAGCCTACAGCAGGGGAAGTATTGGGCATGAGTGCCAGTGCTACATATAATGATAAATGTCGCCGAGCTTCCGTATCACTTTCAGATTATGATGCAAAACTCCACCGCAGATACAATGTAAGGAGGCACTAGTACACAACCAACCACAAGTGCTCGTACATATACCTTGAATGCATTTTTAATACGAGTCATAAATTTATTCTTACAGAGCAATGAATACATGATGCAGTGGTGAAGTGGCAAAAGTTGTTGCATACAATCGAGCTCATACGTGCACACCTGGTCAATATATCAATTAAACGTGCTGGTGCTACTCTCATGCATAAACAAGCATTCAGTCTCATACATTTGTAAGCATACAGTATAATGCATAATCACTTTTTATGTATTGGGTTAATTAATCCACTTTTTGTTCATAATACGATGTGTTACTCCCCGTTATATACGTTGAAATGTGATGTGTATTTAACCCACTTATATAATTATTTATTGTCTACAGGACAAAATTAAGAAATGAAATAAAATGACAGTTATATAAATGGCATCAGTCTACAGTTGTTATTCAGAGAGTGTTTTCTTAAGGTGGCAAGTTTCTGTTTTCCAGTCATTAATTCTCTGTTTCAGTTCATGGTCTGGCTCCAGCATGTCTGCTGTCAGGGGAGATCTGTTGAAGGGATCAGTACTGTCGCTGTGGAGGGAGAGAGAGAGAGAGAGAGAGAGAGAGAGAGAGAGAGAGAGAGAGAGAGAGAGAGAGAGAGAGAGAGAGAGAGAGAGAGAGAGAGAGAGAGAGGAGAGAGAGAGAGAGGAGAGAGAGAGAGAGAGAGAGAGAGAGAGAGAGAGAGAGAGAGAGAGAGAGAGAGAGAGAGAGAGAGAGAGAGAGAGAGAGAGAGAGAGAGAGAGAGAGAGAGAGAGCAGACACAGTGGCTGAGCGGTTATGTTCAAAAGCTGTGACTGGGAGGTCAATGGATCAAAACTCGCAATGGGCATTCTTTCTCTGACCGGACCTTCACCCAGGGTCTTAAAATAATTGGGAAGAAGCCTTATGCCTTTGTGTTCTGCGCCTTGTGCCTTTATAAATAGGTATTAGCCTATGCCCAAGTAGGCAATCACAACTGCATGTGGCCTCGCTCTGTTCAATGATGACATCATTGGTAACACCCGAGAGGTACATGGCCACCATTCAGTGGGTATTTGCCCTATGCAATCACAACTGCTGCATGTGTATCATGCGTTGGTTTGAGAACAGAGAGACACTACATGACAGTAGTAACAAAGAGCTCTTCCTAACCTCAGCAGATGTCTGATAACATTAGGCTTATCCATAGTGACCCCGAGGTTGGCAGACGAACTGGCTCCTTCATTAACTCATTCGTTACTGGGTCCAGAAACTCTTCTGGGGCCTGGATAAGTTTAAAGAATGTGCATACATGCACGCATACTCTGCATGCAACGTACATCATCAAGAACAGTCTCTTCCATCTTTAGATATTGAGAATGCTTTTGGACTCTCTCAATCAGAGACTGCATCTTCTCCATCAGCTCTCCATGACCAAGAACACTATAACACAGCATACATGCCACAAATGACCAAGAACACTATCACACAACATACATAGCACATATGACTAAGAACACTATCACACAACATACATAGCACATATGACTAAGAACACTATCACACCATACATGTAGCAGTAAAACATAGCCTCATTTCCAGGCACACTCCCACTACACGTATTTTATTGTATGCGATCTTTGAACTCCAGACTTGAAAAGCGAGAGAGGGCCTGGAAGATGTTATTACGTGAGTGATATGTCTAGTGGTTCTAAGAGAGAGCCTGGGAACGAGGTGGTTAGCAATAACACATGTCTCCAGTGGAGGCCTTACCGCATTATCTCCGCAGCTTCTTCCATCAAACCAAGGGAAAACGACCGACCATCTTGGGGTAGGGCGTGGCAAAACTCTGACCTTTGACCTAGGTTTACGTAGATGGACACAAGTTTACAAACTTTTGGCCGAAAGTGAAATTTTTCCATGTCTCCTACCTGCATGAACAGTTAAAGGAGCAAGCATACAATGCATGTGAATACTCGACAATGCAACACAACTCACTCAGAGAGCCAAATGAGCTGCCTCAGGTAAAAGTCAATGCACATGTTTAGACAGATGCTCTTACCAACTACATACACATGCAGCATAAGTATTGACAAAACTTACATTTAGCTCTCTTCGCTTTGGTCCCACCAGCTGCTTTAATACATAGTTTAGCATGGCAGCAATGCGATCCACCATCGTGGGAAGTACAAATGGCTCCTGCACGTCCCTAATCACCAGTTCCAAACACCTCCACTGTGTAACTGGCTAGCTGGTTACGGTTTCCAGCCATCATGGTGGCCTCGGTCATCTTCTGCTGGTGCTACACATACATACATACGGATATGTGGCACAGTGTGGCATTGTGTGGTACTGTGTGGCATTGTGTGGTACTGTGTGGCATTGTGTGGTACTCTGTGGTATTGTGTGGTACTGTGTGGTATTGTGTGGTACTGTGTGGCATTGTGTAGTATTGTGTGGTACTGTGTGGTGTTGTGTGGTACTGTGTGGTAATGTGTGGTATTGTGTGGTACTGTGTGGTATTGTGTGGTACTGTGTGGTATTGTGTGGTACTGTGTGGCATTGTGTAGTATTGTGTGGTACTGTGTGGCATTGTGTAGTATTGTGTGGTACTGTGTTGGTGTTGTGTGGTATTGTGTGGTACTGTGGTGGTTGTGTGGTATTGTGTGGTACTGTGTGGTATTGTGTGGTACTGTGTTGGTGTTGTGTGGTATTGTGTGGTACTGTGTGGCATTGTGGTGGTATTGTGTGGTACTGTGTGGCATTGTGGTGGTATCGTGGTGGTATTATGTGGTGTGGCATTGTTCTTAGGTCCGAGTCATGATCTTTATGTCTTTAAACATATGTTTATAAAATAATGGTGGGCTGGAACTGCATACCTCTTTCTTCTCTTCATCGCTGTATGACTGCCATTCCTCTGAATTCCTTTCCTTCTGCAGCTCTCCTATTTTCACTAGATTCTGCAAGTATCACACACACTCACTCTTGACAATGTGTACTGCTGATATCATTCAGGCACACATTCATATCTTAGTCCATCCCGTAATGGATCCAGCTGCAGTACCATACATTCACTCTCTCTATACTGACAATCCAATTCCCATGCTTCCAGTATGTTCACACTCCATGCACTGATAATCTGATTCCCATACCTCCAGTCCCTCATCCAACTGTAGTGTGGCATCATTGATGATCATATTGATAAACGTAATAGTGTGGGGATCTCCTGTTCTCTGCCATCATACTGTACTGCCTCCTCAGTCAGCCTGTCCACACTTGCCCGGTAGGAGGGAAGCACCCACACGAATTTCAACACCTCGTACATTGGAATACGGTACTCTGAAGGGTGTGTGTGTGTGTGTGTGTGTGTGTGTGTGTGTGTGTGTGGTGGTGTGGTGTGTGTGTGTGTGTGTGTGTGTGTGTGTGTGTGTGTGTGCGTGTGCATGTGCGTGCGCATTGAAGAGTATACAAGGAAAAGATGGCAGCACAGAGAGGTGAAAAAATGGCAAGTGTAGAAGGTGAGTGCTACTTATAGTATGAGCTTCATGTATGCACAGAGGGAAGTGGAGTTCACATATGTGAGACAGGGAAGAGAGAGGGAGAGGGAGCCTACGGAATTTGGCCTCAAACTCCATAGAATCGCCAGTATATTCAATATCCACAAATATCTTCATGAGAACTCTAATGAGGTGAGCACAGGCCACTTTGTGTGTCTCAAACAGTACCCTCTGAGAGTCTGCAAACTACAGTACAATCACAGTAGAATATGCAAGGGTAAGTGTCTAGTAGTCGCTAAGTCCAGAGCACTCACGGAAGGTATTAGACCACCTTCTGGGGCATCTTCGTGAGGGATCATGAGGGATACAAGCTGAGCAATGTTGGCTCGTAGATGAGGGTTCTGGATGTATTGGGGCTCCTGGAGAGAGAGGAGAGAGGGAGATGAATGAAAGAGGGAGGGAGGAGGGGGAGTGGGAGAGGAAGGAAGGAAGGGATGAGGTTGGGGGAGAGAGAGGGAGGGAGGGGTGAATGACAGAGGGAGGAGTTGGCGAGGAAGGAAGGAAGGAGAGACAGAGAGGAGAGAGAGGGAGGGAGGTAGGGACGGCAGTAGAGTTGAGAATCATTACACCAACAACATACAGTATGTATGTAAAGCAGCTCACCCCATGAATACAGTGGCAAAGGTGATGAGATGACTGAGTAGGTGGGGTTTATTAGTCAAAACATCTGATTGGCTGTGTCTGTGACAACATCAGTATGACTTATGTACATACACTGATGCGATTACTGGAGATGTAGTACCTCAAGTATGTGATGAAATGAGCCATATTGTCCACTAGGCATTCGGGTACTGCTCTCATTCTAACTGGTGCCTATATCGCATACACACAGGGAATAAACAGGTTTTTGCTGAGGGAAAGGGTGTGGCAAGAGGGCAATTCAAGAGAGAGGGAGGGGGAGCAGAAGGAAGGAGGGAGGGGGGAGCAGAGGGAGGGAGGGAGGGAGGGGAGATGGACACCTTCTTGGGTAGAGGGAAGAGTGTTGTGGGGTCATGTGACTCTGCAGTTGGATCATGTGATCCCTGTGTAGCTAGCCATACTAGCCACTGTGCTGTGGTGGCATGGAATGTTAGAGACAGCTCCTGTAGTTGAGGATGTCCAACATGCGCCTAGAGAGAGAGAGAGAGAGAGAGAGAGAGAGAGAGAGAGAGAGAGAGAGAGAGAGAGAGAGAGAGAGAGAGAGAGAGAGAGAGAGAGAGAGAGAGAGAGAGAGAGAGAGAGAGAGAGAGAGAGAGAGAGAGAGAGAGAGAGAGAGAGAGAGTGAGAGAGACCAGACTCCATGGCTGAGCGGTTATGTTCAGTGGCTGTGGACTGGGAGGTCAGTGGATCGATACTGACCGGACCTTCACCCAGGGTCTTAAATAATTGGGAAGAAGCCTCACGCCTTGTGTTCTGCACCTTGGTGCCTTTAAAATATTTCAATGACAACATCATTGCTAACACCTAAGAGATTATTACATAGTCACCATTGCACTACATGCGGCTGGGTGTAGTCAACCCAGTACAGGTGGCATGCCTCCCGCCCATTTTGAAAGGGTGGTATGTGATAGTGTTGTTAGCTGACCTTACATCCTTGCACCTGTGAGTGGAGTAGTTGGAACTGTCTGTGTACTCCCTGAAAGAGAGGACCTCCTGTTCCAAATTGAGTCAGATTCTGCAGCATTTCAAAGGTCTGTGTGAAGAGAGTGCAGAGGTGTAATGTCTCATGATGGAATAGCACCAACATGTCCATTATACTTAATGGCCAGAACTCCTGAACAGTTATAAGCCTTTTAAATGTATACATGTACCCCTTTATACTGTTAAACAGGTTAAGATGCATGTACAATTCAGCCTAGCTGCTGCCTTGGTAGAGCATCTATCTGTGATACAGAACGATGTGGGTTGAATTTTACCCAAGGTAGTTCATGAAAATGCTCACTTAGGTGAGTTGCATTGAGTTGTGTTGCCTTGTCTACAGGTATATCATGTACATACATACCCTTCCATAGTGTCTTATGAGGTCATCAAAGTTTTGCATCACTTGCGTCATCCCTGTAAGGAATAGCGTAGAAAGAAGTATACAGAGAAGTACTTATAGTATACAGGAAGTATATACAGAGAAGTACTAATAGTATACAGGAAGTATATACAGAGAAGTACTTATAGTATACAGGAAGTATATACAGAGAAGTACTAATAGTATGCAGAGAAGTATACAGAGAAGTACTTATAGTATACAGGAAGTATATACAGAGAAGTACTAATAGTATACAGGAAGTATATACAGAGAAGTACTAATAGTATACAGGAAGTATATACAGAGAAGTACTTATAGTATACAGGAAGTATATACAGAGAAGTACTAATAGTATGCAGAGAAGTATACAGAGAAGTACTAATAGTATGCAGAGAAGTATACAGAGAAGTACTTATAGTATACAGGAAGTATATACAGAGAAGTACTAATAGTATACAGGAAGTATATACAGAGAAGTACTAATAGTATACAGAGAAGTATACAGAGAAGTACTTATAGTATACAGGAAGTATACAGAGAAGTACTTATAGTATACAGGAAGTATATACAGAGAGGTACTAATAGTATGCAGAGAAGCAATCATAATATACAGTACAGGGGACTCATAGTATACAGAGAAGTATAGAGAGAGGCAATCATAGTATACAGAGGACTCATACATACGGAGAAGCACTCATAGTATACAGAGAAGTATAGAGAGAGGCAATCATAGTATACAGAGAAGTACTTATAGTATACAGGAAGTATATACAGAGAAGTACTTATAGTATACAGGAAGTATATACAGAGAAGTACTAATAGTATGCAGAGAAGTATACAGAGAAGTACTTATAGTATACAGGAAGTATATACAGAGAAGTACTAATAGTATACAGGAAGTATATACAGAGAAGTACTAATAGTATACAGGAAGTATATACAGAGAAGTACTAATAGTATACAGGAAGTATATACAGAGAAGTACTAATAGTATACAGGAAGTATATACAGAGAAGTACTAATAGTATGCAGAGAAGTATACAGAGAAGTACTTATAGTATACAGGAAGTATATACAGAGAAGTACTAATAGTATACAGGAAGTATATACAGAGAAGTACTAATAGTATACAGGAAGTATATACAGAGAAGTACTAATAGTATACAGGAAGTATATACAGAGAAGTACTAATAGTATACAGGAAGTATATACAGAGAAGTACTTATAGTATACAGGAAGTATATACAGAGAAGTACTAATAGTATGCAGAGAAGTATACAGAGAAGTACTAATAGTATGCAGAGAAGTATACAGAGAAGTACTTATAGTATACAGGAAGTATATACAGAGAAGTACTAATAGTATACAGGAAGTATATACAGAGAAGTACTAATAGTATACAGAGAAGTATACAGAGAAGTACTTATAGTATACAGGAAGTATACAGAGAAGTACTTATAGTATACAGGAAGTATATACAGAGAGGTACTAATAGTATGCAGAGAAGCAATCATAATATACAGTACAGGGGACTCATAGTATACAGAGAAGTATAGAGAGAGGCAATCATAGTATACAGAGGACTCATACATACGGAGAAGCACTCATAGTATACAGAGAAGTATAGAGAGAGGCAATCATAGTATACAGAGAAGTACTAATAGTATACAGAGAAGTACTCATAGTATACAGAGAAGTACTCACAGTATACAGAGTACTCGTAGTATACAGAGAAGTACTCATAGTATACAGAGAAGTACTCGTAGTATACAGAGAAGTACTCGTAGTATACAGAGAAGTACTCAGAGTATACAGAGAACCACTCAGAAGAGTACGTAGAATAATGACTGACCCAGCATGAGGGACTTGTGAGTGAGGAAAAAGCAGTTAGTGATGAAGTTAAATGAAACACTAGAGTCCAGTGCCAGAGATGACTCCTCATCTTCTAATGGAGAAGATGCAATACATATACAATGCTCAAATGAGACAATATTTGCATCTCCAAATGCCATTTCAGACCATTCTGTCCTATTGGGTGTGTGGGGTTCTACCAACTGACTAACCAGAGTCAGTAGGAACCATTGTGGTTTCAGAAGAGAAGTTGAGCAGTGTACCACCACCTGACTGTGTCTGCTCCCTTGCTGCTGTGCAATAGAGGGGATCGATTGAAGGGAGACGGGATTTGTGCACCACAGCAAATGGGGCAGCCAATCTCAGCATGACCCAGCCCAGATTGAGGAAGAATCCATCACTGGCACACGTCTGGGAACCAAGAAGACGCTGTGCTGATGCTAGCCTTGACATCATCTGGAAAAGACAAGGTTGTGTGGAAGTATTAGACCAATAGAAATGTAGAAAAGTCAGTGTGTGTGTGTGTGTGTGTGTGTGTGTGTGTGTGTGTGTGTGTGTGTGTGTGTGTGTGTGTGTGTGTGTGTGCGTGCGTGCGTGCGTGCGTGTGTGTGTGTGTGTGTTCATTACCTTTCCCCTATCTTGATTCTGTTCCAGACACTCGACTATCCAACAGATCAGAGCACGTTTAGTCTCCTCACATGACCGCAATAGACCATCAAATATCTAAAGGAGACAACATATACCAAGTATGCATGAAATGTGTATTGCACACTACACTGAATTGACCTTATGCATGTGTGTTGTGATAAAGTCCAGTTGAACTTGGACAGAATGCGTTATGCTCTCTGCCTCGCTTCTATTGCGAATGTCCATGTCCATTGGGAACTGTCCCTGAAGTGAGAGAAATTGGTTGACTCACTGAAAGACGAGAAAGGGTTGTGTCAGAATGTGTAGCCTCATCCCTGATTTTTCTATTATGTTCACATGTGACCTGCACTGTACATACCGTAATGTTATATGTGAGTTCTAATTTTGCATTGACATTTTCTAATTGGCCCCATTGTCACGACCAGGTAAGCTTGCTCCACTTGCCAAAATGCACTGCATTAACCTAGTAATTACCATGGCCATGTCAAAGTTCATTTAGGGAGCTGTTTCATAAGGGGGGAGTGGAGTAACAAAAGGCATCGGGTCAGAATAGTCTATGATGTAATTGGTGTTAGGGCTAGAGGGCTAGGGATGATGGACAAATCAGAAAAGGGCTTTGAATAGGTACCCCAGGATGGCTTGGGAATGAGCTAAGAATGGTAGCTCTTACTGAGGGTTGGATGGGGGACGGTGCGAGGGAGGAGGGGCTCAGCAGTCGACCAATCAGAGTGTGACTCTCAAACGACTTCCCTACCTTATTTGGAGGTAACCAACACCTGGTGTCGACCACCACCTGTACACCACACAGAACAAGTTCCTCTAAATATTATGTAGTCATTTTCAAAGAAAAATGAGCTGCCTTGGGTGGGAATCAAACCCATGAAGATCACTTTCCAGGCAAAGAATGCTCTTAGTAAGAGCATTCTTTGCTCTTAGTAAGTGCCTGGAAAGCGTAGTAATACTGTTTATACCAACCGAGCTATATGTGGATGGTAATTGGATTAAAGTCAGCAACTACAGTAGTTACAGCTACATGTATCTATGTGTACATAATTTTAGCAATGTGTGTACATAATTTAGTAATATGCATGCATTCATACTGAGTTTGAGTTCACCAGTTTATCTGGTTTGTGATGCTTGAGGTGCTTTGGTTGCTTTGTATTGTATATGTGATTCGAGCCCAGCCAGCTGAGCTGCCTCGGTAGCTAGGCAGCTCAGTTGGTAAGAGCTACGCCTAGCAAGCGGACGGTCATGGGTTCGAATCCCACCCAAGGCAGTTTTTTCTTTGAAAAATAACTGCCTTGGGCGATTTGTGTTGTGTTGCTTTGTCTTTCTGTTGTGTTGCCTTGTCTTTCTTTCTCTCTAAGCATCTCATGGATGATTAAGTCATGAGTAGAAAGCCTTCCAACAAAAAAGTTACATATATAGCCCAGACTGGCATGTATGGGCACTTACAGTCTGGTCTATGTAAGTGTTATATACCTTAGCAAGATTGCTATTTCTGCTATACATTTCCAGTATTGCGAAGCAGCCAGACAGTTCGGGTGAGGAGAGAGAGAGATTTTGACTCATGGCAAACACCTTTAACAAGGCAGGTTCAAACAGAACTTTCTGGAAATAAAAATGTGTAATTAACATAAATTTTCATAAATTTTAGGTAACATTTTACCAGTTTCTTGAAGTCGTTAGCATGAAATTCAGCAATTCTGTAGAAGAATTCAGTTGGGACAGGTACAGCTGGAGGAAAGGACATATCCATATACCGGTACATATCACCAGGAGCACACGAAGAATGTGAACTCCACTTCCATGCAACAATATTATACATTGTTAAGTAGTGCATGTTACATGCTCAAAGTCTAACACAACACAATAAAAATGGCAAAGCAGTGCCCAAAGTACTGTATACCAGGAAATTTTCATGGTAGAAACTTTTCACTTTTGTAGTGATTTTTGTAGTGGGATTAAAACCTGAGACACTTGTAATAACCAACTGAGTTACCAAGGCAGCTCAGCTGGCTAAATCACACATACATGTATATTGTACATCTACTTGTTGAACGGGTGAACTGAGACACAGACTCACATTCCTGATGAAATATCAGATCAGTGAATGTAATTCCAGCCTGTTGGCGGGCCAGAACTGGGCTACACATCTCAATGATGACTCTCTTACACTCCTCAACCAAATGATCACGTAAACCAGCCTCCACCTACATGCGGAGTATAAAGTTCAAAGGACACCACACAATAATCAATGGGGGAGACTCCCACATTAATCTTGACCCAGACAAACAGGAGGAGGACAAAATTTTGGAAATTTGAGACATGATGCATTGCGCTGTACATGTAACCACTGAACCACTACTGTACTTGCGTATATAAACCAGTGGTGTGTGTTAGACAAGCTGTGTGTATTCCCTGCTGATGAGAGCTAATAAGCTCGAAACAGCGCTGTCCAGTGATCACTTAAATAGCTTGTCTGGCTCCACCAGATATGTTTTTTTTGTGTATGTATTGTGTCCTATGTGCATCAGTTCTGCTACACATTGACATGCCAAAACATTTTCAGGGCCTCAACTAGCCATATTGTGGATGTCACTCTAGTGAGGAGGGCTATGATCTTGTTCACCTTGGTCTCTCTCCTCTCATCCCACACCCTTGCATAGCAGTGAGCCAGGTAGGTGAGATTGGATTTCTCCACAGCCTTCGACTTGGAGAGGAGGCCACTGTTTCTTCCCAGCTTACAGTGCATTAGAGACGTCGAAGGATCTGCCATCTGCAACCTCTCTACTACACCCTGTACAAATACACACTTCAAGTATTGCCTATAAGGCCACCATTTGTTGCATATTAGTTTCTCATCCCTGCCCGCATGCTTTTTTCAAGGCCGCATTACTCGTCATTATTTCATGACCACGTGTGCCACTGACTGAGCAGTGAGTACCAACGCTGTCAGAGATGTCAATCGTTAACTACTCTGTGTACTGTAAGTCAGGATGGAGACGTCTCCTTCCGTGGAATATTGGACATGATGGTTCACCCTCTGGATCGAGTGGTAAGAACGACACCTCAGATTTACATCTGATGTTCAACATGGGTTTGGCGGGGGGGGGGGCTATTTGGAGGTGTCGTTCTTACCACTTGGCCCCACCCTCCAAATGTCACTGTCCACAGTTCTATAGAACGACCATATCCACGCAGGTTGCTGAATAATAATGGCATAATGGTAATGTGGACCTGCCGGCATGCACTTGAGGGAAAGTGCCAGATGAGAAACTAATGTGCAACAAATGGTGCCGTAATATGCACACAATTTCTTCATTCTATAGTCTGCTGGAATGACCAGACGCAGTTCTGACACACATGCAGAGGTCTGGGCCGTACCTGGGTGAGTGTTTCCAGATCTAAATCTCCACTCTTTCCTAGCCTCTCCTCGTCTCTGGAAAGCTGGGGTAGAGTGACCACGAACCGAGGCCTGTTAGCGTGTCCCTCCGCGGAACTAGACGGCGTGCAGAGGAATACTCGAGTCAGAGCGTGTCCTATCTCACGTCTCTGTTGCTCTACATTCTTCTTCTGTAGCTCCACAGCTTCAGTTGACAAGAAAATGCTACTGAAAGGGTTGCTAGAATCAGCCATGCTGCCAACAGGTCAAAGGTCGAGCAAGACTTTCGTGCTGATTCAGCTGTAGTCCGTCCCCAGACCCCACCCTCAGAGGGGAAAAGCCGAAAAGGGTACGGTCTGGTGACAACGCTTGGTCGAGATGACGTCATGCGGAGGAATTCGCGCGCGCCAATCAGATTCAAGTACGAGTAATTATTTGGACACTCGCAAAGTCACATGATAAATGACGTTTGCTTACTCAGCACAACCAAGAATTCACTCGAAGAGACCCTTTTTCTCTCTGAGGGTGGGGTCTGGGGACGAGACTAATTCAGCTGTATCAATTTTTTGTTTGCGTTAAAATAGAGCAAGAGTTGATATTATTATACTGAAATGCATTAAAAATTGATGGTGTATGGTTGGTGTTTCATGTACCATCACTATATATTAGTCTCAGATAGTGTGGGAGCCATGGGACTTGATGATCGTCTTTGTGATATCACAACATTATATGCAGTCTTAACATCGAGCTCCCCTTCATCAAGAAGAGGTTCGCGGTATTCAGTGAATGAAACTTCCAAGTTCCTTTCCTGTTCAGAAATACTGACATTAAGGTTGTCTATACTAGCAGTTGAAATCTTACGATTCTTGTCAACATCATTTATTTCATGAGCAACTTGATTACCAACAGAATCTGTCACTTTTATTTCGGGTTGAATTGGCTCGACATTTTTATCCCTCTTGAAGATGTTACAAACTATCTCACGGGCTCTCTTGGAGAACTTTGGATTTCGATGGATCGTAAAAACAATGAACGCAACTATAAAGATGCAGTATGAGACGTTTGCAAGAGTAACCACACTCAGAAAAACAGCCCAGTCTCCGATGGAAGACAAGTTGCCAAAATAGAGAGTTATAACGACATAGAGGATGGCAATTCCAGTAAGTGTGCTCTCCACTATGTTGGCCCACTTTGAGATGTATGGCTGGCATATGGTGTGCACATAGAAATATATGACAAGGCACACCCCGAGAGAAAATATTTGGTGTGGTGTGGGGACAAAATAGGCAAAAATAAAGAGCACAATGCGCATGATGAGCTGAAATCCTAGCCACGGTCGGTATTGAAGTTTAAACGGAGCATATAGTGCATCGTACATGGGCTTGAGCTTATTAAAGTATCGCCACCTGTATATAGCTCGGGAGAAAAATGTTAGGAATATTGGAAGAGGTAGAACAAAGAGGAACACAAGTATAAGAGCCACAATGCCAAGGAGTGCATGAAACCCTTGGAAGTAGGGTACAGTGGGGTCAATATACCAACGTACATGCATCTCATCGTCAAATGTTTTCACAACCGTAAAGGATAGGATTCCAAAAGAGGCCTGAACAATACTGACATAACTCATGGTAGTAAAAGTCGCAATTCTTTTGGATGGTGAATACTTCTGATTCAGGTTATACAGCCATTTTGGCAGGTTGAGATATTTAGCACTTACAATGAGAATGATGGTGAGAACGGAGATGTAACCAACAAATGCCAGTTGGAGAGATATGAGAGCCAACGAATCCATTCCATCATAGAAGCAAGACTCAATTCCAAAGTTAAATGTGAGAAATGAGGTGATAAAGTAAATTCCTGTTACCTCGTAGGTTTTATCGAAATAGACTGAATAGAGAGTGATGATGTTGCTGTAAAATAGAATCGAGACGAAAAAACCTTCAGCAACTGAGACCTGGAGGAGAGTTACCACAAACACAACAAAGAAACCAAGTGCTATGAAAAGGACAAGTAGAAAAAGGTACCAATTAGTGCACTTGGCACAAATGTTTGTACCCAGTTGGATGCTATAACCGTCCTCGCACCGTCCACACAAAAGACCTGAGCGGTGAAAACCGTCAGCACACTGTGATTCCCACTCCCCAGATCTCACATTAGTAGCATCGGTTTTGCAATAGTTTAGAACACACGATGCGACAGTTAAATCATTGTTAGTGGCATTCGTGGATTCATGGATTGGTCCAAGCCAGGTGTCCTGATCAACTGTAAAGTGTGTGGTAGTGTCACAAGACACAGAGTGAGATGCTAGTCTTTCATCACACACACACTCGAGCTCACTGTGGACGAAGCCTAGTATACAGCCAGTGATCATAACTTTGAGTAACACTTCCGCCTGAAAGTCAACAGTGGTCAACCGGACAGTAATATTCTTATTTTCTTCAGTGTATACAGCTATTGGAGCAGCTTCAAAGGTTGTGTGCTCTATTGTAAAGAAACCAAAGTCACCTATCACTGAAGTGGAGTTGTCATCACGATCTTCTCCTACCACAGCAGAGGTAATGACTTCAGGAACTGGTCTGTTGAAGACATCCAGAGCGGATATGTCAATGTGGAACTGTTCACCAGGCATGACTGAAATCTGCAAGTCCTTTTCAACACGTAGACGAGCTGTTTCTGTGCTGACTAGCCTAGGGTGAATGGGAGCCTGGTCAAAACTGAATACCCTGCCCGACCGGTTTAGATTTTCATACACCGACTGATTATGATTGTACCTGTATGTCGTATCTTCCTTGAAGTGAGCGAGCCATGGACACGTCTCAAGTGCTGTGCCAAATACCGCACCACCTTGCATGGCTTTATTTGATCGGAAAATAATTGATACATTGTCAGGCAAACAGTTTGCATCATTTCTGCAGAGTGTGTATCCCGGTTCATTGAAGTATAGGAAACAGTCATCAGGAATGAAGGTGAAGTTAGTGGGATGCATTAAAACATATATGGCTCCACCTAACAAGTCAGCTCTATTGCCTTCAAATACAATGTTGGCATTTTGTTTTGGAATTAAAAGAGAGTTTTCTACGAGTTTCATTGCTCCTCCAAGTCCAGCTCGATTCCTTGTAAATCTCAAGTTTCCTCTTACATTGATCAGTGACGACATAGCAGCAAGTCCAGTTGCTGAATTTCTAAAAAACCTGTTTTTGCCAGAGAGTGTCAGATTGATGTTTCTAACGTGGACTGCTCCGAAATCTAGAATGCCTCCCACTTCAATATTAATGTTGTTCTTTAAATCAAAAGCATTTCGCTCAAACATACTTTCTGCAATGTATAACTGGAGCCCATTGGCAAACCCCGAGTCCTTTTTCTCATACACCAGTAGTGCTGCCCCTCCAAAGGCATGGTTTCTCTGGAATACACATTTATAGAATCTTGCTTGATATGAGCTATCGAATGCATGCTGTTCAGCATGGTTTGAAATGATGGCTGCACCTCCACCCATATTAGCATTGTTGTCTGTAAACATCGAATCAAGAATGTTAATGGACACATTTTCCTCCACATCTTCTATATTGTGCTCATTTTGCAGCTCTGATGGATGAACAAGGTCAATATTTATCAATAATCCTCCTCCAATGGAAACCATTTCATCTCTTCCATTCCTTACGAAGTTACAGCCTTGTAAGAGAATATTAGTCGGAGGTGGGGTACCAGAAAACAACCCTACATGTACTCCGCCCCCACTCCTCGCCAGATTCTCTCTAAACTCACTGTTTATCACATTCATTGACACAGTGTATTTCAGTTGTGACATCATCACTGAGAGCCCTCCACCAGCACCTATCTCATAGCTTAAGTCTGCAAGTCCAGCAGAGCGTTCAATGTAATTCTCTACCAGTATGGTGATGCTGCAATCTCTGTTGTTTGTGAATTGACTGCCAGTTATGGTCAGGAGGTGATTCTCTGTCTCCAGTGGGTCTTTAAAGTCTTGATAGAGAAAATAGGCTCCACCACCAATCCAGCTGTGATAGTCATGGTTGATGAAGTTATCAACGGTGGGAGAACATCGTGGTGAAGTGTTATTCTCAAAGTGCACATTTTGGAGCCGTGCTGCTCCCAGTAAACTTATAGCTAGCAAACCAATACCACGAGTTTCCTTCACTACTAAGTTAGCTAGTGTTACATCCCTGCAGGCTGCCAGCAAGATGCCAACTTTCACTACACGTGGAATCTTAATAGACATGTTAAATGTATCATGGAGTGTTTCATTGATCTGGTCCCAATGGTGATCACTCAAACCACAACCACTGATCGTGACATTGCGAATTTGGAAGTTTGAAACATTAAAAAATGCCAGTCCAATTGTTGGTGGGCAGTTAATGTTAATGTTTCTTGCTGGGCCTAGGCCTTGTATGGTCACGCCAGTCAGATCTTGAATGAATGTGAAGTTCGGAACTACATGATTTCCTGGGTGAACAAAGAGTGTCATATTGGATTGTAGTAATTTCAAACCAACACCTAGTTCCACTTGTAACTTGTTACTGTCCATGACGTTGCTCGGATTAGCCACAATATCCAAAGTCTTGTCCGCGCAGCTGGAGACTGTAAATAGAATTGTCACTGCGAGCATGCACTTCCAAACGTCTTTGTGCTGTGGAACCAAAATACAAGCCATGAAATATCTCCTATAGCTAGTGTTCATAATATGAACACACAGTTTGGACACAGGCTAGGCCCCGGTGTATCCTTATTTCTCTCAACCTATCGAGATGGTGTGGCACGCACACACGTACATGCACCATTCAATATTACTAGCGAGTGTCGCACAACACGGCATACAAAAGCCTCTAGGAGAAAACCATAATGTAGACTACTATATTCACCAATTCATAAACAAAAAAGCAGTCATTTACCTTCATTTTGTCTTTGCGCACTGCAACACTTCGTAAGTACGTGCGCGCGCGCGTATATATACAAAGCCAAACCGCATACTACGTATATACCACTCACTTTATAGTTTTAATTAATGACAAAATTGCTGATGTATTTAGTGTGGATTGTGGTTAACGCTCCACAAGTCAGGTAAAAACCTAGGCTTCATGGAGTCTAGAAAATGCTGCCTCCATCTCGTCTGGAATGCTATCAGTCCAGTAACTCCCTCAGTCTCTCGGATTCTCTTCACAACCACTTCTGCATGAGGACAGTAGCTCACATTGCAGAGCCTGTGTGTATTAAATGCACTATCCATCACAGGAGAATGCCACATGTGCAGATAGCAATACAACTGATATGTATAAGATGTCATCTAGTTTTATCACGGGGGCGTATACAATCACTACTAAAGAGGTGATACTGCTAGACGGTGTGACCATTGAAATAAACACCTAATCTGACACTTGTCCTTCCTCACAGCCTTGTGAGCCCCAAACACAGGCAACTCTTAGCTCTATATGCACATCTTGACAATTATTTATGTGCTTAGAGAGAGCCATGAGACTTCCTATCAAAACTTCTCCACTCCAGAAGAAGGTGGTGATGAAAACATGCAATGGCAAAAACCAGCCATACATCATATCTTCCCCTTCTTCCCTCTCTCATTCACTCACACATTGCATAACTCAAAACAGAGGCGGCTGTGGTCATAGCCTTGATCCCAGGCTGCTGCACCTCCTTACGTTTTTGAGGCCTGGGACCAAGGCTACTGTGGTCATGACTGTAAGCACACAATAATTATGTAGGTTATGCCTTTTCTTGACCTGGTGTCCACCTGACTGGCATCTTCTATCATGTTTGCAGTGAGGTCATCTGGCATACATTCCCAATATTCAGCCAGCCCAGCAAGTAGTTCCTGTCTTCTGGACTCTGGAATCGAGGGCCTTAACAGTGCCCTGTGTGACAAAATATGTTGGTGTGCGTGACCATATGTCAATCAATTATTGTGGTACCATATAAAGAATGTACTTCCACTACAACAGAATCCTATTATTATCTAACATGATATGAAATTCAAAGGGCACTAAAAGACCTCACAAACAGTACCAATAATATATATTAAAGACACAAACAAGTAATATATAGTAACAAATAGTCATATAGATATTTCTAGTAATCTATACTTGAAATATTATATTGTGTACAGGCTACCTGGCAAAATTTTTGACCTGTACCAGCTTGGGGTCTTTTTTGAACTTGGCATTGTTGGTTGCAGAGAGAGGAGCTTGGTATTCTTCTGCCAGTTGCCTCTTGAGCTGGTCGCCATACATAGTAGCCCGCTGGTGGCAAGATATACACATCAGCAGTATATCATGGGAGATATGGTCCTTCATCTCAGCAGGAAACAGTCTGTACATATGTAAATGGATAGGTTAATTCTTTATACTATTATATATAATATAGCAGCTAGCTGATAGTATGCATATTCGAAAGAACTCTTTAGTGACCCGGAAGGTAGGAGTACTACTAAGCCATACACCTGCCCACTACACACCAGCATACCTTTGTTGAGTTTTGGAATGAGGCCATAAAAAATACACGTAAGTTTATTTTTCACACCTGCTTCATTTACTGCAGGTATTTTGTATAACAAACAGAACCTGTAATGCTTCCTTATGTTCAGTACATGCGTGCTATTTTAACAACTCCATATCCGGCTCACTGATTGCCACGTTGTATACAGATCTACTCCATGTGACTGGTTCGGATGATGGTATGGATAGTGAAGCCATTAAATGTGTAGACAAGTAAGGTAATACTTGATAATAGTCACTTCCTTTGGTAAAATATGTTTGGTTTCATAGCAGATTGTGTGTGCTACACTACATATTTCTAGACATGAATCAGAGTGCAAAAATGGGACAACAAAGCCCTCTTAGCCTGATTAAAAGGAGTTAATGTGGTGATTGATTTTCTAACTTTCTATATTCCTGTGGCACGATGCTCTTGCGAATGCAGTCCTCATTGCAGCCACAAACTACACAGATGTTCTCTTTCTGGACAAGATAGTATTCACGGTCCTTGCCAGGCTTGCCGGCTGGTTCAAAGGTCAGTTGCAAAGTGGGTGGAGTCTCAGAAACAAGTGCTGCATACAGGATATCCATACAGAATCACATACAGAATCACAATTAGTAGGTAGTTGCCCCATCCCACATTTTACGTTATAAGAGGCGTTCTTGTTCAGGGAATCTGGAAACCACTGAATCCAACTGCCTCTTACATTACACATATGTACATCAACTAAATGGGGCCACTTTAGTCAACTGAATTAAGAGCTTTATGAAGAGGACGTATTTTA
This sequence comes from Theonella swinhoei, assembly GCA_963970385.1. Classification (NCBI taxonomy): domain Eukaryota; kingdom Metazoa; phylum Porifera; class Demospongiae; order Tetractinellida; family Theonellidae; genus Theonella; species Theonella swinhoei. Next base: position 1,942,115 of record OZ019948.1, on the reverse strand, counting down.
CAGTCATATTGTGGGTGTTTCACTCCCATGAAATCAGAACACTTTCTTCCTGTCTCAATGATATCTGGACTAGTACAATGTTTATCCTTTCTCACTTCCTAGGTGTCTGTCTAGGTACCACTGTATCTTCTTGTGGTCCACTACTGAAAGCAGAGAGCCATCTGGTGCCAGGAGACGACAGTTGTCATAGAGGGGAGTCTTCCGAACACAGCACGAATGCAGCTGCCTCTTGGGCTGCTGCACACCACCTGACTGCAGACAAGGAGGTGATTCTTTGAGGTACTGCTACCTGTAGCTAGGGCTAGGGCTAGGGCTCCTACCTGCGATCCACTGCCACGTGTGTTCCTTGGCTGTTTATAGACCACATCCACTACTCCTTGACAGAGTGTCATTAATGCCGAGTCTGCCTCACTCCCCAATAAACTGTCACTGATCTGCAGATTGTCTAATTTTCCACTATTTTCAAAAGTAGACTGCTTTCTCGTCCGAGGATCTGGATTCCCACTGGGAAGAATTTGCTCCACATTGGGTTCATTACTCTTTGTAATTGAAGGGGTACCCAAAGAACTTTCCAAGTCTGATTCTGAGTGTGGGTGTGAAAGTTGATGGACACTTTTTTCATGTCCCATTTTGATATGGAGCAAAGCCTTAAGAATATCCAGGGCTATAGCAGCATCCGAAGCTGCATATTTTACCTGTAATATAGGCATACATATACTATACTGATGCATATAATACAGATACATGTATCTATAAATACATGTAGATATATACATATATGCATAGCTGTCACTGAATAATGAGAACAAGCTTTCCTTCTGGAATTATGATCTCAGCTCCTCTCTAACCTGTTGTTCCGACAGTTGTTCTGCTTCCCAGTTACTGCACCTCAGACGCCATGACTTGTCCAGCTCTACATTCAGTAGTCTTGTAGCTAAACCACGCAGACCAAGACCCCTCTGCCTGCATGCCCATCACAGCCTCAATCATTCATATAATATATGTATTTCACACATGCATAACTACTAAGTCCATTCTTACAAAAGCTGCTTGTGGTGAAACATTTGAGTCCCTGGCCAGTTAGGGGTTCATATATATGTCCTTAATACGTCTAAAAAGGGCTAAACACCCAAATGGTCTTTAACCCCACCGCCCCAGTTCTCAAGGCTGGGCACCCAGTGTCCTACTACTTGTTTCTATATTTATACGTTTGTTAGTTGGGTTTTTGTATGTACTTTGGTGGCGGAGGGTCTTTCTAGTCTATTCTTTTCTAGCTAGTATGCTAAGAACATGTTTTCTCCATTTGTACTATGCCTCTCTTTGTTGATTGAATGTAATAACATTGTTCCCATTTTGTATGAAATCCTGACAGTATATACTATACATTGCAACTATGATCCGGTTTATCATACATTTAGTCTCTCTCTCATACCTCAGTCCACAACGCACTGCAATGTGTCGTAGATCCACACATCCCGCCAATTGTACTCCAAAACCAGTCTGTAGTTTCTGCGCATCGTTCTCAATTGCAACTCCAAACTTAAAAATCCTTAAACAGAGAGAAAAGACAAAAGAGGAAAAAAAGGGGCTTGCTGATGTCTATATCGAGACACCCTTAGAACAGGTGTCCTGGTTAAAAATCAGGGGGTAAAAGGATGGCATTTGGAGCAACAAAAGTGTCAATGTGAGTATGGACTCCACTACAGTTCAAGTATGTAGTTAATTACCAGACCTGTTGTCTTGGAGGATCTCTAGAAGAGTTGAAGGAATTTCGTTGATTTTGCAGAGTCTTACTAGCAGACAGTGGCCATCCAGAAAGGCCAGTTGCAGCAGAGCCACAGGGAAACTCCCTCCTCTCTCCCTGTTCACCCATTCACAGTCGAGACCTATAACACGCAGGGACTGGGGGGTCTTAGACTGTAAAATTTCTTCACAAGCCCCCTGACTGTCTATTACATCAATTGTGCAATGAGATAAAGAGTAGTGTCTCAGTTTTGTACTTTGACCCTGGCTGTGAGTTAAATTGGGTTGAGCAAAGCTCCACCTTCTTCTGTGACGCAAATACCAAAACAATAGTGTACCTATATAATCAGAGACAAAAGAGGAACCAATGACGTAACCAAGCTATTTCATGAGGTTATCATTGAGAACACAGTGAACCACCACACAGATAGTTCTTGCCTGCTAATACACTTCCACATGTTACTAGAAACAGTGATCTCCTTCTCCATTGCCGCCACTCCAGGTCCATCCTCTCAGGAAGGTCCGCATGCACGAGCGCGCGTAAGTGTTCATATGCGCATGTGCCATGTGGTACCCAGCCCCGCCCCCATGCCCACTACAATTATCGGTATCGTACGATTTACTGACTGATGGAGGTGGTGCTCGCGTGCTAGTTAGCGCATGGCCTGATGCTCAGTAGTGCAGTAAGTCTGGTCTGTAGGTGGCAATGTAAGGCAGTTTAGAGATGATTGAGGGTCTGTTCGTGGGCGCCTTGTGCCTTCTATTGCTCCTGACGTACGTGCTCTGGCCTAAACACCTACCAGTAGACGTCACTCAGTTTCCCAGGAAGTTTGAAGATGACAAGGTATGTACTATGTGAATGCTCAGCATAATTTGACGCACCCTACCCCCCACCTAGTCCTAATCAGCCGGCTTTACATTTGCGCATAGCGCGCGAGGCTTCCGTAGTTGGTCGGTCGTCATCTATATTATATGCCTGCGGGCGCCAGATGAACGACTAGGGGTGCTCACTCCGCCCGCCAATGAGAGTGAAGCCCTTTTGATCCAGGGACTACCTTTTACAGTCGACTATACCTTTTACCGCCCCTTCGGCGAGTAGTTTCACCTCATTGGTCAAAATGGTCTATGACGTATTTAAAACTTTCGCATAATTAGGGATAGGGCTAAGGGATTGACCAATCAGAATACTGAGAATCGAGCTTTGTAATTGGATTGTTGTTGTAATTAAAAACTATTCTCTGTTCTACCACACACTTATATAGAACACTAGCAGATCATACTATGATGTGGCCATAGTTGGAGCAGGTCCTTCAGGCTCAACTCTGGCCTACTACCTGACCACACTCGGTCGAAAAGTCCTCCTTTTGGAGAAGAAGCAGTTTCCACGTGATAAGTACTGTGGAGATGCAGTATGTAAGACAGCCATCGAGATATTGATGGAGATGGGGATCTATAATCAACTTATAGCCGAGAACAAAGTTCATATTGTGAGTTAAAGTCAAGCACATATCGACTGCATGGGTATGGAGCAGTTGCATTTAGTGCACAAATAGCATGCAATATTATTTCAGCTGAAAAACTATACATTTGGTGGAGACATGTTCAGGCTATCTCCTATGACATTAAGAGTAAAATCCATGCATGGCTATGAGCTAACAGTAACCATTTTGCCAGACGTATTGAGACACCACTTGTTCTACATTGTACATACCGGAAAAGGTGGCCAACATATATAACTGTATTACCCTGCACCATGCAATTCAAAATTGGGTACATCTATGTACATGTATCCTTTATGCTTCACCCGTTTATCAGGTTATGTGATGCTTTGGTTGAGGTGCTTTGGTTGCTTTGTCTTGCTTTGTGTATGTGATTGGTAAGAGCATCGCCTAGAAAGTGGATCATCGTGGGTTCAAGTCCCACCCGAGCCAGCTAATTTTTCTTTGAAAAATAACTGCTTTGGGCGAGTTGTGTTGCCTTTCTAAGCATCTCATGGATGATTAATGTCATGGACAGTAAGTTTCTTCACTGATGGTCTTCCACATTTTGCCCCTTTCCCCTCCTTTCTTTCAACTCACCTCCCTCTCTCTCCTTCTCCCTCTCTCCTTTCTCCCTCCAGGCTGATTGTGGTGGTATGTGCAGCCCAGGTGGCAGGAGTTTCATCGGACGCAGTAAAGAATTGCTGGGAGATATACCAGCTGCCATTGCCATCAAGAGAATTCATTTGGATGAGGCTATTGCAAAAAATGCACAGAAGTAAGCAACTTACAAATGTATGTAGAATGTTTTGTGCATTTTTGGTGGTTGGAGAGAGCCCACCTAGTCGTAATAAAGGGCCAAATGGAAAATGTCAGTGTGCACATAAATTAGGACAACATATTACATTACAGTATGTACAGTGTGAGTCACATATATGCATATACAGAAAAATTGGCTATTGTCATGACTAGGTAGGCTAGCTCCACTCACCAACTAGGTGGACATTGAGAGTATTATTTTAAGCCTCTTTGCCTTAAGGTGACAACTATTTGCAGGTACACTTTTGCAGATTTAGGATTCTGTGCATTTTACTGATATCAAATTTTGCTATTGCTAGCCAGTTGTACATTGCTAGCCACATGTATATTCACAAATTCCTATTATTAAAAGTATTAAGTTTGTGTTCTGGTGCAAATCCACAGAAATATCAAACGTTAGTACCCACAAAAATAGTCACCTTAAGGTAGTTGTTCCATTTCTATTTGACATTGCCACACATATGCTTACATGTACCCAGAACTGGAGCTCATCTGGTTGAAAACTCACCCGTAGATGAAGCGACCTTTGACCCCATTTCTGGACTTTGGACAGTGACTATTGAGAATAGTGACACTACCTATCAGGTTTGTATACAGCACAAGTGAGCTGCCCTGTGACTGCAGTGGAACACTTCTAATATCATTGGCCTAAAGTATTAGTAACTTCTTCCGTGGAATTTAGGGCCATATTCCCACAGGCAAAGTATCAAAGAATGGCTTACCTGCAGCCTCATATGTGGGGGGGAGGGGCTCAGCCCTCCCAAATTATTGGGAAAGCTTTAGCCCCCTTCATATACCTATGGATATTGGACCCCTGCAATGAGGACGTAATAAGCAGGACACATTTTGCTCCATTTTAAGATTAGGCTCAAACTAGCACTATGCCATTTACACGGTAGCATTGATTCGTGTGTAATACTTAAGAATTTTTCTCTTCTCTGTCTCAACTGACAGTCTCGTGTTCTGGTGTGTGCCGATGGTGCTCCTTCAAGACTGGCCATTAAACTGGGCCTGGTCACACAGCCTCCCCATGGCTCCTGCTCAAGAGCCTACGTGGAGGGTGGCACACACAAGTTTACTGCCGATGGAGTGGTCGTCTACCACAAGGACATGCTTCCTGGTGAGCAAGCTCTGTGCACACCAAAATTACTGTGGTTTAGTATGAAACTAAATGTCTTATGACACTTAGTCATTTATTGTGAGCTGCCCAGCCCAATTCTCCAACACTTTTTCATCGTTTTTGGTTCTGATGGTGGTGAGGATGACAGAACTCCGACCTCGCCTCTTTGTAGACCACCCCAGACCACCACCCCATTTAGTCCCGTGCCCCCCCCCCCCATGCAGAAATCAGTCTTTGGCGGTTTTGACCCCTGGGGGTCACAACCTCAACAGCATAAACTATAACGCTCCTTACTTCTCTTCCCTCACTGTCTCCTTACAGGGTACTCTGCTCTGTTCCGACATCCCAATGATGAGCTCAATTTATGTGTTTATATCATTCCGGGGAATCCAAAGGTTACGGACTCTGACCTCCCATACTGGCACAACAAGATGATAAAGGAGGATCCCAGTATTAGCCGGGCTTTAGGGAAATCTGCCAAGTTGGAGAGGATGAGAGTAGGTAAAGCAACAGTGGCCTGCACAGATCTGTGTCTGTAATGATGAAACAATATACCAGCGCACACACACACACACACACACACACACACACACACACACACACACACACACACACACACACACACACACACACACACACACACACACACCATATGACTATGGTTCCTATGCAGAGGGTTCAGGCACTGCATGAGCATGCTAAGTACTAACTACAAGTATATGCACTGCACTACTATGCCTATACGTGTGACTGCCTGTGATTTGCAAAATCTAAGGAGCCATAGCCCCCACATGCAGCTGCTCACCCTTGTTCCTGTGTTTGATCTTGCATGTGTATGGCATGTTTCTTGCCAAGACAAGATTAGTCCCAAGCACCTTGCAAGACTCTTCCATAACATTCATGCAAGGGTTTAGAACTGCATGTTCTTGCAAGATACTTGCAAATATTCTTGTGAGAATCGTGGCAAGAAAGTCCAACTAATGGGCAAGAATCTTTCCAAGATAACATACAAGATCAATGCCATGAATCTTGACATGTCAGTGGTAAGATTCTTGACAAATCAGTGGGCAAGACTCTTGAAAATATCTTTACAAGAATGTTAGTAGGGATATATGTAGACTATAATACTGACCATTAACATGTCATGTGTAGAAATTGTTTGGTGTGTTTTAATTCTTAGCCAGCTTGCGACTGGGTGGGGAAGCAGTCACCTACTCGGACCATTTGCTGGTGGTGGGAGATGCTGCAGGGATGATTGATCCCATGACAGGGGAGGGGATTCACCATGCAATGGAGGCTGCAAAGATTGCGGCCTTCTTCCTGGACGAGGTGTTTGATGTGGGAAATTTTGACAAGGAAGTCATGGCTGAGTATCAGAATCGCTGGATGTTCTCTTTTGGAACTGACTTTGGCTGGTAAGTAGAGAGTCAGTACTATAGCTGCGTTTACACGATGCGGATCCCGATCCATATTGAAATCTGCAGAACCTGGTTTTGGGTGTAAACAGGATGCAGATTAGCTTTGACCACACGATCATAGTTGTCCAGTGCTGGTGTCAGCAGTGCTGCCATTGGATTCGGAAGTAGGTACAAGGCTAGCTTGCGTAAGGCCTCTGAAGCATTTAGTAATAAAACTGAATAGTAGTCCATAATCCAGCAATCCCCCGCTGTAATCCACCTCTTTGAGTAGGATTAGTTGATCTGGATTATAATCCAGATTTGTCCATTTACACGTAATTCGGATTAAGATAATCTGGATCAGGATCTGGATTAAAAGCGTTGTATCAATCTGTACTGGGAGCCTGCATTTCCATAAGATATACACTATAGTATAATCTGTCTGCATTCTAGCTATAGGATGCACACCAATGCATGAATCCTATGCATATTTGGTAAGAGTATCCCATCATGTTGTGTGTTCTATTATATCCGTCTCTGGGTCTAATATTCATCTTTGAGTCTAAGTATTCATGGTTTTTTATAACTTACAGTGCACATTCCTTGGCTATACATAGACTCAAACGTGAATATTAGACTCAGAAACAGAACACTATCTAACTCACTGAAGGCCGTTCCAGCTGCATATCAATATATAAATCTTAGTGTGTGTATGGTAACTCAGTTTAGTAAGAGTATCCGTCTGAAATACAGCTAGTTAATCCTACCAAGTTGGCTCATTTTCTTCTGCTTTTGATGAGTTGTGTCCTGTTCTATTACATCAGTCTCCGAGTCTATTTTTTGAGTCTAAGTATTCATCTACAGACATAGAACATTCCATAGACTCAAAGATGAATATTAGCCTCAGAAACTAATGTAACAGAACTCAATGAAGGTGGTCATATTTAGTTGCCTCAGGTGGAAGCTAGCTGTACTTTAAACAGATACTCTTACCAAACTGAATCACATGAATTCAAACCTAGTATGAAGGAAAATGTTATATAACTGGTAGGCATATACAGAGAGTTCACTACATTCCCAGGTCGATGGCATTGTGTCAGCTGTGCTATAGGTACCCTATTCTACTGGATGCCGCCTGTGCTGCTGTGGAGAGGAAAGGAGGCTCATTCTTGGCCCGCTGGGCTGACATCATGACAGGCCGGGTACCCAAGATCCATCTCCTACGACCAGAGTTTGTGATTGTCATCTCCTTTGAGCTGTTCATTCTGTTACTGACTAGATTACTGCCTGGTCAACGTCAAAAATCTGCTTAGATTATGTGCAGAACAACTTAAAGAATATATATATTTTAACAGTTTAGAATAAAGGCTGTGGTCATGTTTATGCATATAAATATATCTTATTGTGTGGGATATCGGGCAATATGGCAAGTTATTGCACGAGTGTGTGAGGTATTGCCCGAGCCGAAGGCGAGGGTAATACTCACACACGAGTGCAATAACTCGCAATATTACCTGATAAACCACATAATAAGCTGTTTATTACCTAGTTCGTCTGCAACCTGTTGTTATAAAACTCCGCCATTTTACCGTTCACTCGCTGCTAACAATACGCGTAACGCGCAATGCGCAATGCGCTCTGAAATTTAATTGGTTAAAATTGACTGGGCGATATAACTGGGCAATATGGGAAAATATTGCCCAACGCGGAATAGGAAATTATACATTGCTGGGCAATATGGCTAGGTAATAAACACTAATATAACCCAATTGCGATTTGAACATCATTGGTACAGATTTCTCCCTGTACACCACCAATCACCACCAGTCGGTTTTTCACAGCACACACTATGGGAGCCTTCACTGGCGTGTACGATGCCATTGTCATGTCTTCAGTCTCCTCCCACTCTCCCTCATCCAGTATAAGCTTGTATAGTATACCATCATCACTTATACAAACAGCATCCTCACAGAAGGTAGTAACTGTTGTTTCCTTTGAAAGAGATTGGAGTATGCGCCATTGTTGGGTTTGATTGGCAGCTCGAGATGGGCTAGATTGTGTAGTTGTTATGGAAGTCATGAGAGACTCGCAGCCTATTGCACAGCCAGACACATCCGATGTATTTACAAGTATGAGATTGTCACCATATACTGTTGCAGTAAAGCTTTTGAGATCTAAAGGAGGCTGTAATTTAATGGATGACCAGGTAAAGGAATGGATTTTCCATACTTGTGTTTTTTCAATGTCATTTCCTTCCATGGCAATAACCCAATCTTTATACACCAGTATTATGGGGTTGCTATGTGCCTGCTGCATTGGAGGAACCTTTCTCACCCACTCACCTTCCCAGCTGACAACTTCCTTTGTACATGTATCAGTTGCTGTTTGGCCCCCAACAGCAGTTAATATTCCATCTATAAACACAAGTCCAGGGTTGATGTGAGGGCATTGTATTGGAATTACTTTCCATTCATCTCTGATTAAATCATATTTGTAAACCTTTGGAGAGTCTTTTCCCATGAGAAAGATGGCGTTTTCATGAACTGTTGCAGTTCCTCTGTAAATTGCTTCGGGTGCACTCCTACCCTTTTGCCATTGGAGTCTTAGCTAAATAGAGAAACAGGAATACAGTACATTCTATATTGCATACAGAGTCATAAATACTATATGGTCTCTCAGAATTTAACCCAGCAAATACCTACAAACATGTTTACGGCAGCACAGCATGTGTTATGTATTACACATACCTTTTGATTAAGTGGTTGGATTTCAAATCTACGTGATAAAAGCTGCCTGCTCTGAATCTCTCTACGAAATAAAGATGCTGTTTTAGGACTATTTGGATGTTGCTTTTGTGGTGCTCCATTTCTTCTGTAGACTACTGGAGAGGTTTCTGGTGAACTCTCACACTTTCGCAATTTGTGATTTAGCTGAGACTGTGGAGACAGAATACAGAGCATGCATGAGTAATGATGCAGGACATGCCTATATAAGTAACTACGGTCTCTTTCTGCTATTATCTGGTAGCGTTCAGCTCAGCATGATTACAAACTATTTGGGGCAGCACATTAATGAGAGCTCGGGCAATTTAGGTGCATGTGTTGTTTTTTTTTGTACCTTAACATAAGGTAGCATAGGTTGTTGGGGTTCAGGTAGTGACGTTCGTCTGCCTGATGTTATAGGCCTGCCTGGAAGTAGATTTTGTGATATTTTAGGTAGTTTTGGTGTCGGCTTTTCTTTAGAATAATGTCTCCTGCGACACTGAACTTTCAGTTTGTCATTCCTTTTCTCTTGCATTTCCATTAGTTTTCCTTTATCTTCTAATTTTTGCTTATTGATGTCTAGGTCGTCCTGTAAAAATGAGCGTTCCATTTCAGATTCATCTAATTTCTGAATCAATGATTGTAACTTCTGCTTCAGAGATTCATTTGTATATTTTTCTTTCTTTAAAGCCTTTTCAAGACTAACCCTTTCTTTCTGCAGATGTTTAATATACTCATTTAAACGTTTAATTTCATTTTCGTAGTAATCAACAGCTTCTCTGCAGCTCTTCAATTCCTGCTTGGTTTTTTCAAGGATCTTCTCTCTCTCATCAAGATACTCTCTAGTACAGCATCTGAGCCCCTTGTCATGGGAAAAGGTTGTATCCTTCTTAGGACTAGGGGAAGTTTGCACACCTGATAAAGAATTGTATAATAATCAGTTTTCCTTTATTGTCTGTCTGTCTGTCTGTCTGTCTGTCTGTCTATCTATCTATCTATCTATCTATCTATACCCAGGGTTGTGATACTCTAATAATATTTATTTATCTCCCCATAGCAACACTGGAAAACTGTTAATGTGCATTAAATTAGAGCAGCACTGACCGTGATTGTTAGCAATCTTCTTGGCAATATCCTCTCGGTGCAGCTTTTGTAGCGCTTCCACAATATCTGACCATTTATTATTGCCTGCTCTTAGCCATATAGAAAACATATCTCTTCTACGCTGTTTAATGTCACCATTGTTTCCTTTGATGATGTCTAATTCATATCCCTCAACTCCCAAAAATACCCCTAGTCCAAACCAGTCCACAATTTCATGTAGCTCTTCTTCAAGCTCCTTTAGGGTTGGAGATGCTCTCTCATCTGCCTTTTGAACTGCTACAAAATGGACAAATTAATCAGTTCAAAAGGCACACCAAAGGAAAATATTTCTAGAATTACATGTATGGATATTTTACCACTGTTTTGATCAGATTGTGTGAACAGATTTCTAAAATCAGCCACTTCACTTCTTCTGAATTGACCAAGGCGTATTGAAATGTTTTCTTGGGTAACTTGAACTGGGCAGTGAGCAGCAGATGAAGTTAACAAATGGATACTCTGATGAACTGAAATATCCAAGGTAGTAGTGAGTGATTCGGCTTTTGTTTGGGCCATATGACCCTTTATTTTTGATGCAATATCTTCTTGGATCTTCTTCTCCAAGTCAAATAGCTTTGTAAGGTCATCATGGGATGATATTTTGAGCTCAAACAGTGGCACCTCTTCACACCAGTAGTTGCTGACACCATGCAGGCCATGCTGCTGCAGTACATTATTGACAAACGCTAGAAGGGACTCAAAGGTCACGCCTACTTTCGGGTTTCGACAATAGAGTGTGAGCCACCCTTTTCTATCAGCTTCAACTTGCGCAGGTTGTCCATTAATAAATATCTCCAAGCGTAGAAGAAAGAATTTATTGTAGAGAGAGGTACGAATTGGCAACTTCTGTTTGGTTACGAGTTCATGGAGTTCCTCTGGATCTGGAGATGCCATGGTAGACGTCTCGTGTACATAACACCAAGACAAACGCACTACGTATAAAAGATCTTTGAATATTGTTTCTCTGTCTCTAGGGTACGTATTTTATGCCAGGCTCGTACCTGAGCTGGCAATGTATATTGCTGAATCCAGCCCTTTCTGCATGTTTCTGGGATGCTTACCTCGCAATTGGCGCAGACTGCTTGGAGCCCCACCCATGTTTTTATTTGCACCCGCGGACTATTGGACTGTATGTTACAGTTGGCTCAACATTGAACACTGAATATGAACAGAATGCTATCATTTTACAGGTGGAACAAGAGTTACAGTACAAGCTGTTCAATGTAGGACATAAATGTTTCATCTGAATTCTCTTGTGGGAACTTGGGCTGAACAGCTGAGAGTGATGCCTAGAGAGAGAGAGAGAGAGAGAGAGAGAGAGAGAGAGAGAGAGAGAGAGAGAGAGAGGGGGGGGGGGGGGAATTAGATGATATCACAACAGAAATGAAGGGGAAAGATTAGTACTTTGAGTTTCTTAATGAAGGTGACATCATCTTTCCAATGTGCAGCAAAGTTAGGGCATTCTGGTCTGGTCTTGTAATACGTAGCCAGAGAATCCTGCACAAACACCATTGGTAGTAATCATTTCACAATACTGTCAAGGTTGCTACACTGACCATATCATCCACTATGTCTTGAGTGAGATACTGCTCCCAGTTCACTGTACACTTGACCTCCATTGGAGATATCTACAATTGAAAAAAGGCAGATGTATGCGTGCGGTGGGTGCAATGGCATAAGTTACATTGTGGATACATGTGTACCCTAAGTGTGATGGACACTACACACACTTCGAATTAAAGACGGAAACATTTGGCAGTTCCAAGAAGGCACAGTTGAAATTCAATTTTGAATCGCGCTTGTGGCTATGCTCAGTAACATGCAAATATGTACCCAAAGCATTTGGCAATTAAATAACTCAAGTTTAATGGATTAAAATCGTTTCCGAACCGCACAGCTGTGGCTAGGCTTGGCCAACTATGGATGCAAAAGAACTACGTATTATTATTTAATGACTAAAAATTCATTTCTAGCTGAATATTTCCTTTCAACTATTACAAATGCACACTTTTAATGAAACTACAGAGACATAAACCATTTAATTACTATGTTGTGGTCAAATGGAATAATAGACACAAAGCTGGGGTGCATGTAGTTATAAACAAACATATAACCTTTCAAGTATTACAAATGCACACTTTAATGAATAGAACCAAACTACAGAGACATGACATCTAATTGCTCGGTAGTGGTCAGTTACGGACAAATGGAATAATAGAGACACAGCTGGGGTGCATGCAATTATAAACCAACTAAATGTAACCTTTCAACTATTACAAATGCACACTTTTAATGATTACTTTGTATGTGGAGTGGTCAGTGATGGACAAATAGAATAATAGGAAAAGATGCAATTAATTACTCTTTCCACTTTTATGAACACATTTTAATCCATTTGTTGACACAAAGCTGTGATTACTTTTACTATGTGGTTACTTTAGTACAGTAGAACCTCAGTTATCCGAACACCTCTAGGCTCAATGAAATTTCCAGTGTTCGTATAACTGAATTTGTTCAAATAAGTGAATCTACGCGCATGTTTGCGTTTGCGTGGTTATAGCGTGTAGGATGGCAGTTTCGACCATTACTGTGGACAGTGTGATACAAGGCCATCATGTTTACAAGGATATATGGACTCCCTAAGCAGCGACAGAAAGCAACGCGTGCAGTTGCCTACGGGGCAAGCTGTAGTATTGTGTATAACTTGTTCTGATATACATACATCAGTGTTCCTTTCAAAATAGTGTAAGGGGAAAAAATATGGAAAATTGTGAGGGAGAAGGGACTGATTATGGGGTATACCCCTTTAATTTTAGAACCTTGCAATGGTCATAGATACCCATGGATCCATGGAATTACAAGGTATAATCTTTCTACACTATACAACATTACTAGGAGAATGCAAAGCATTTGTGGGTGAGCGCAACGAGCGGAAGAGGCCGGCTACATATGTGCATTGCGCGGGGATGCATGCACACTGACCTGTTGGTTGATGACATATATATATATATATAAGCATACAAACAGAATCGGCATTGAGTTCACTAGTACTGGCTCGCTGCACTCGCCCAATAAATCAATTTCTAAACTGTGTGAGTTGTGGCGGTTAAATCACTTTTTGTGTATATTTTAGTGGCCAATTACGAAGATTCATATACTATACACTTTGTAAAGTGAAAAGTTATATGTATGTGATATTGAGACAATACAACCATGCATATACTAGTCGGTCCCACATCACATACACTAAGTACACATGTACATGTGTATACTTAGTGTATACATACACCTTAGCTACCTAAAAGCCTGCATTCTCAACTAATGCAGGTAAAAATGTGCCTCTCGGTAGCCATAGCAGCAGCAGTGAACAGACGCACAACAACAAAAATACCTATTAATATAAAAAAGTACACGTATATTGTAACTGGTGCAGCTGTGCTACCTAGTAACTTTAACAGAGGCCAGAATTTATTCCCCATTAGGCTCAATTCGAAGCAGTAATTACAATGTGAAACCTAAGCTAAATTTGTTGCACAATTCTAGCTATTTCAATCAAAGTGCAGTACATGTACCGCCATCCCTTTGAACACACACACATGAAATAGTTGTCATTGCTGGATCATTAATACATACCTACCCATTATGACATGCATAAACACACAGCTTAGCAGAGTACCCTGAGGCCCGCAGCAACTTGTAAAGCCATATCACGTAGCACTACACAGCACATCAACTCATATTTCCATAGCTACATTATGCCTACATGTAGTCTCAACAAACCATATCTCATTAACTACATAAACCCAAACTGTGAAATTAGATACAATGTATATGCTTAGGATTCAATAGGCAAGGCTTAGGGCTTGTTAGTTAAGAGGTGACAATGTTTCAGTCTCTTATTGCATATAGAGCCTCGTCACAAACATCCCAGATTCTTGTAGTTTCAAGAGAGTGACAGCTGCTGAACACGACTCAACTAAGATGAGGATTGTGCATTATTTCATATCAAAGGGATTCTCTTAGTGTGATTTGGCTGTTCACCAAGAAAGGAAATGTAGCAAGTACCATTCAATTAAAATGGTATGCAAAATGGTTGAAAGGAGTATTGGATGCCGATGCTGTTTTAATTAATGAACAGTCAAAACCAACTCAACATCTGTTGCAATGCCCAGAAAAGGTCACAGTAACAAACCACGTAAAACTTTGTTAACGTTGATACACATGTCATTGGTGTGTGCAGTGAACAATTAATGGCTGGTTTACTACCAGGAATAGCCACGTACAACATTCCTGGGCACAATAAGGCCACATTCTTGAAGCACGACCAAAACATATCCACATAACTCTGTACGTCACAACCCACTCAGAGCCTAGTCCTAATGTACTTAATTGTATGCAAATTCAACCACTCATAGTTCATTCACCCTTTTGATTCCCTTTGAAGGGCATATGTACGGTCGGCCATTTTCCTGCGGAAAGCGTGCATGCGCATTATAGTATTGGATTCATAGTATTTACCACACGGTGGCACTGAGCGTTCTGCACTTTAGTGCATTCATTACGTGTACTAAGGCTAATATAGAGGGTCTTCTTTGAGATTACAAAAGTGTGATATTTTGAGCTACGAAACTTGCCCTTTAATAGAAGTAGTTACATACATCCTCATTTCAGGGTGTCCTAATTAGAGGGGTTCCCCTGCGCCACCAACTCACCCTCTACATCGGGATGTGGCGTCCCTTCTACAGTGATTGTAGCATGAACTCAGTGCGTCAAGCTACCCAAAGTAAATACACAATGATATACTGATACGAAGGCTAGCTACACAGCACACTAGGACATGTAAGTTAGCCCGACCTTTACTCCATCTTGCTGTACAGTCAAGACCCAGAACATGGCAATCTTGGATTCCATGTCATCAGTTTTACCACCTAAATTTGGACCTTTACAGAGAAGAGGTAAGAGTGATTGGTGAATCAACGTGTGGGTAGTGAGTGCCATACCACAGCTCTCTACATTATGTAGTCTTAATGAGCACAGGACTCTATTCTCTTGAACTACTTTCACTTATTGCCAGTAAGTGGTAGAGTTGGCTGGTTTTGTAATTCGTGCATATTGCAGAGTCACGACATCGTACACAGCTTTGATAAATGAAAGGCTCTCACTAATTATGAGTCCAACGCAGGGTTCCTCCCCCGACTCTGTTGTAAGTGAGTCTTGGTACTTCTTGTGAGAGAGAACATCGTTCTGTGATGGTCTGGGGTCTGAGTAGGGGTGACTGTGGTACCAACCAACTAACACCAGACCACGAGATGCCATTGAAGACCGAATCTGACATGAGCAAGAATTACATTACAACTCACATCATATCAAATTTCCAACAGCTAAACTATGTAAATGTATATACATATGTGTAGATTAGTCAAATCGCTCCATTCTGAAGAGCAATAGAACCCAAGCCACAGCAGCTCTGCGGGTACATCCAGACAATAGGCCTATTTTCAACAGCTCTCAGTGCATTCACTTGGAGACTGCGTCTTAACTACCTTCCCCCCAGCCCTAATATGGCATGCCCCACTTTGCCGCCACACAGTGTGTAGTAAAGAGACTCATAGTGCTTACTATCCAACACTCACAATTAGGCAGGGCACGTACATTTGGGTATGCGGGTGTATACACCGTAACACGTGTGCACACTACAGGATTATGTTAATGACGATTGTGTCTTAACATTTTATGATAGACATTTGTGGTACTAGTCCTCATGTACACCTGCCATCCTCATACTCTTCCATCCACGATTACGTAAGAATACGTGAAAACGACCTGAGTGTAGCCAAAAAATAAATGAGCTAATAGTCCCTTACATGATCATTGAATTGAACACTGACAGGCAGAATGTTTGATGCTCACACTACAAAGGAACCTACACAGTAGCAATGGTAATACTCTATAATTGGAAGCATATGTGTATCATACGTAGTTTGATCCAAATCACTCCATTCTGAAGAGCAATAGAACCTTTCCAGTTTTACAAAGTATTACGTTCTTGAAACTAAACTAGCTCCAAGGAGTGTGCCCATACAACAATTTTTTATCAATACAAACTATTTATGTGTATTCTGTGAGAGGGCCTCCAAGACAACAAATCATATCGCACAACAATTACTGCCTCCCACATTCTTCAAGAAGCTCAAAAACATCATTAAAATTGCAGAAAGTTAGCCTCAATTATCCACATCGGAGTAAACAACACAACATTAAAAAGAAATATTCAACACACCCATGTGACGTATAAAGATTGACATGCAAACACGGACCATATGGACAAAGAAAATTGGCTAAGAAATGCGGTAAAATACCTCTCTCTCTACAGCCGGGCCATCTGTCGAGCTAGTGAGGTCACATTGACATGGAAACGCCTGCGACACCTCCAGACCTACATACAGAAAGCGTATTATCGTGCAGTTGAGAGAATTCCTCACTTACTCTTGGATTCTGCACTGTATCTTCCTCCCAGATAGCCAGCTACCTCACCACTGCTAAGATGGCTGTGGAATGTCTGTGTGTAGGTTGGAAGTAATTAGTAATTCATGAAAATGTCATGTGGTCCAGGATCGCCTGACTCGACTTGTAAAAAGTGTGGCATGGTCAGACTCCCACAATTCCTTGAGTCTGGATGGCACACTTAATATATTTTAAAGGGTGGGATGTGTGCGAATGGTATCTAGTTAAGTGCAGATGGAGTCGTGTATATTGTTCATTAATTACACAGCAGTATCAGTATCAAATAATCTTAACACGTACAGTAGTCCTTCTTTTATTGAGAGCACAGGGATTTGTGATGATAGATATCAAATTACCACTGGCATACGTGATACTGTAGTGTACCAGCTGTGAAGTCAATTGCTAGGTGTGATTTGAGTCATTAATCATGCACCACGGCAGCTGGGAAAGAGCCATTATTCTGGCTCCGAGCAGCATTTTATCACATCTATACATGTGCCCCCTTGCCAACACTGCCGGTTTGGAGGTGCTCTGTCAGCACAATTCACAATTACTAAACTTCGGACCACGCAAAATTTGTACCTTTTGGCAAAAATGGGTTTAATGGGTACATTGAGACTAGGCAAAATTTGCATGTCCCACGGGATAATTGATTTATTATTAAATCCTGTACTATTAAATTTGCTAACTTGAGACTAGACAAAATTTGTAGCCTCACATATGCTGTCTAGCTTTGTCTTAAAATGTATTTATAATAGCATAACATTCCGGCCACAAAGATCTGTACCAATTCTGGAAGCATCCTTATCCAATTACACCCTTTGTTCAGCTATGCACTATGTATGTGATGTACCATCAATAGGTGTACATTGGACGAGACAGACACACTGAATGGCTGTTGTAGTCCTAACACTTCGAATGCTGTACAGTCAATGAACGAGTCTGCAGGTGCTTGCTGGCTGCAATTGAACAGATGAACACATCACAGATCACGTGTACATGTGAAGTAGCAACAACATTTTTAGTGTTTAACGGATGTATTGTTTGTGGAGAAATGCAGCTTACATGTGTACAGGTACAGGTTGCTGCTGTAATTCAGCAACAGAGGCAGCAGTAGGTACAGCAACTGGGGTGGTGTCCATACTGGGGGGCTGGTGGAGTCCTACTGGTACTAGCATGTGGCTTGACTGGGAAGCACTAGGAGTCAAGCCATCGTGGTCTACTGGTTCTGTAAAGTATGCATGAATGTGCACACACACAGAGAGAGAGAGAGAGAGAGAGAGAGAGAGAGAGAGAGAGAGAGAGAGAGAGAGAGAGAGATGACATCATTGCTAACACCTAAGAGGTACATGGTCACCATTGCACTACGTGTGCCTGGGTGTTGTCAACCCAGTAGGCACAGGTGGCATGCTTCCCGCCCATCATGGGTTGGTCTGAGAAGAGAGAGTCAGTAACTATCGGTGCAAGGATAGTGCCAACATGCCCATTAGAGTTATTGAGCAGTTGGCGAAACTATTGTGGCTAGACTGTCTTAACCACACAAACCAGTTTCTGTGTGACTAACTATAGCCCACATGGTCTCAGTACAGACTGAAAGACTATGCAATTATGCTAATTTCTTCGATGATTTCATAAATCTCTCAAATACCAACAAATATGAGCATGTGTGCTATACAACCACCAAAAGAGTGTACTCAGTGACCTCCAAAAATTGATGTCACTTTTGAAAAGAAGTAAGATGAGCTTCCCTACATAAAGGCAGCTCCTTCTGATAAACCCAACCATTCAAACTAACTCGATCATTGCACAACAGCACTCATGTATATACATGTGGGAATATAGTACACGTGCAGACTAAAGCCACCCCTTCACCTGTGGCCATTCTATGTACATGTAACTTGAGCCAGGCAATTTGTAAGGGATTGACTGCTAAGTGTGCAGTCAAGTGTCTCCATTCAATGCTCAGCTTTGAATGGTTTTCAGAGCCTCATTAGTGTAAAAGACTCATAAAAAGAGAAATGATCCTACTGCCAATACAATCACATGTACATACACACATACACAGAGACAATTGATCCATAATAGCCTTCTGCGTATAGGCACAATAGTCGTGTATTTTATAATGGGAGAAGGGGGGGAGGGTTTTATAGTGTGCACACACAAACGTGTACAGTACATTCAATTCATACACAATAGAATTAGGTGACAGAATGTTGTTAAGACTCGAGGCTTTCAAGCCCTTCCAATTAGCAGTGATGGGCTCATCACGAGCTTTTCAGCAGTTGAAAAGAAAAATTTTTGAAAGCACTGCCCACTGTTAAGGCCATGTGATTGGGTGTTACAACTGCCTCTCCTACATAGAACTCAGACACTGACACACCCTGTGTCAGCTAATTTTAATGTGTCTCACACCACAGGAAAAGAAAAGAAGCAGAGCAAGAGAGTCTCAATATCAATGGTGTACCCAAAATAGACTAATAAATGAATGAATAATTAGCCAAAACCACATTTATTTAGCATCCTGTTTTGATAAAGGTACCAATTGCAGGTAGGCAGATATTACACACATGATGTAGAAGCCAACAATTAGGATAAATTAGCACCTTCTTTGACTGTAAGACTTAGTTCGTCTTGTGGCAGTTTTGCTGACTGGTTTCTTCTGAATAAATAGAATACAGATTGTAAACTAACAGAGAATGTTCTACGGCATTGTACAATATATGTCCTGCTACACAGGCCCTCAGGAGAATGGCAGTGTATCAACTTGGACCATGCAGTGTGTATTGTGTACAAACACACCATTCAACTCCTTAGGGACTAGTACAGACCTGAATATGCAAGAGAAATTAAATACTTCCCCGATAAAAGCAGCTCTTGAAACATGATGCGGTTTTTGTGTACACAGTTGTTTAGAGTTAGTGAATACTTGACTTGGTCTCTGTCATCTTCCATAATGGAAATAACCCACACAGTGGGCATTAGCTAAAACTACAATGTACACAGTACATAATTGCTGGATTTTCAATTAACATTAGATTAGGAAGTCATGCAAAGAATGGCTTTGATGTCTTTGTTATCAGCCAAATTCCTCCTGTACAAATGATGGTAGTTGTAAGTGTATTGTTGCCAAGGACACCACCAAGTTGATGCTGGGCATAGAGTTTACACAGCATGGCTTGATAGCGATAGTGTATTGAGTAGTTGCAAGAGCTCAAAATGACTGTCTGGGCTTTGCAACTAATTTATTGGAAGGGTATAAAGTTGGCTGGACATAGAGTTGGCTGGGCATAGAGTTGGATGGGCAGAGATTTGGATGGGCAACATGTACAATGTAGCTCTCATTGTGGTTGATAATAAAACAGTGGGCAT
The DNA here is from genome assembly GCA_963970385.1 of Theonella swinhoei. Classification (NCBI taxonomy): domain Eukaryota; kingdom Metazoa; phylum Porifera; class Demospongiae; order Tetractinellida; family Theonellidae; genus Theonella; species Theonella swinhoei. The sequence goes on along the minus strand of OZ019948.1, from coordinate 1,921,780 downwards.
GTGTGGAAATACACACCTATAGAAGTCCTCCCATACACGAGGTTTTACCTAACAACTTCCAACAAATACCACCGGAGATAAGTGCCAAATGAGTCAAAGACAATTCCTTGTTTTGCCCCACTCCTTATTATTTGGCTTTGAATCAACACAGAAATTGCCTTTTGGCCCCTCACAGACACAGACATGGCATACATCTAAATGTGTGTGTAATGAACACATGCTGTGCACGTGTGTATAGTGTGTCCTCAGTAATGAAGTAAGTGTCGGAAACTTTGGAGGCAATACAAGGAGCTTATCTAATTAGTACATCCTGAAATGAAGACATTGACAAACAGGGCAGCTTTACTGCCAAAAACGTCATTTGTTTACTTTTAAACTTTGATTTTTTCCTTTCCATTCAGATCAATACTTCATTGGCAAACTAACCTAGTGGTCTGAACAGGCGTGTGTGTAATGAACACATGCTGTGCACGTGTGTATAGTGTGTCCTCAATAATGAAGTAAGTGTCGGAGACTTTGGAGGCAATACAAGGAGCTTATCTAATTAGTACATCCTGAAATGAAGACATTGACAAACAGGGCAGCTTTACTGCCAAAAAACGTCATTTGTTTACTTTTAAACTTTGATTTTTTCCTTTCCATTCAGATCAATACTTCATTGGCAAACTAACCTAGTGGTCTGAACAGGCAAATTTTCTGTATACATGTATATATTATATTATATATACGTTCGTACGTTGTGCCACTGTGCGTGCGTCGATATTACGTGCTTCTTTTTATGCAAAATGTTTCTCCGCTCGCCAACACTGCATTCACCTACTAATACATCAATTTTGCCTAATCCCTCACTTTCATATACACTTTACCTTGTATACCTGTGTTCACTTACTTCTTTCGTCCCCTTTTTGGTGATGATAGCTCCAGTGAGTGCTGGTAATATTTCTGTATTGATAAAAACATGCCATCTTAATACTGATATTTATGCAAAGCTAAAGTAGCATCAGGATATACGTATATACACGTATACTATTTAGACTTCACACAAGAGTTTTATGTTTCGACCACACTGTGTTGGTCTTCCTCATGTCATTGCTACAATAACTAAAAGAAGGCAAGACATGAGCCACCAAGACAAAAGTATTTGCACACACATGTACATGTATCTATTTGTATAAAGTATATATGTGTGTGTGTGTGTGTGTGTGTGTGTGTGTGTGTGTGTGTGTGTGTGTGTGTGTGTGTGTGTGTGTGTGTGTCTTGTTTGTCTGGTCTGTGTGCTATACATGCATGTTGTTTGTCTGGGTTGTCTTTCTCTCCTAATAGAGCTAGTGTGCCATGTGCACTTATTTCCATGCACATATTTGGTCCCTTGAATACTGTGACCATCTGGCTCCTAATAGAGACAGAGAATTAGAGAGTTAACCCTCAGTGCGCATGCGCAGCGAGGGTTACAATAGTTGGGTCTGTGTGTATGTGTGTGTCTGTGTGTCTGTCTGTTAAGTCACATCTCATCTCTGGAGTGTCTGTTCATCCTGAAAATACTGTCACCTGCTCAGCAGGCAACAGAGGTAAAAAAATTGGTGGGGTTTTCTCTGAAAGCGCTCCAATGCAGAGATCCAGCACTGCTCTGTTGAAAGCCATACATACGTATGGTTGGCCATTTTCCTGCGTAAAGCGTGAGTGTCCCATATAGTCAATACCACGTGAAGTGGTCGAGTTTTGTGAGTTGCCATTTGTCATGCCTCCAAGCAAGGTCTGTGGCATGAACTCATGGCACTGAGGGTTCTGCACTTTAGTGCATTCATTAATAATGTAGGAAGAATCAGATTACATGTAGGTTTTGGATACAAGGACCATTCGGCTCTGAAAATTTGTACGTGTATTTTGGGATACTGTACCATCTGCTCTTAAAAATATTTTACTGATGTAAGATTAACTTAACATTCTTTTAGCCAATGTTTGGGGTACAGATAATTTGTGTACATGTGTAAATAGTGTAACCAGAGCACTACCTAACAATAGCATAATTGCATATTGCACCTGTATGAGATGATCAGACCTGACACTGCCCTATCCATACATTGTACCTATCACTGCAACAGATCTCAACAAACAACAATATTGTAACCCATGTACTCCACATGCGGAAGCATGTACACCCACGTAACCTTCCGCAGCATAATATGGTGGGTAGACAGTTGTGTAACCCATTATAACCAGCCATCTTAGTGCCCACACAATTCACAGTGCACACACTCAGAGGTTTGCAGTTGAAGTGAGCCTGTTAAACTGCACCTGGTACCAAAACGTGCTTATATTAAGCATGCAGGAATGCAACGTGAGAATAATGGGCTAACACCAATAAAAGTAGTCATGTGCAAAATCACTGCTGCGTAATCGTCCATTTTATTGTATCGGGACACGTGTACCATTGTTTGTATGGAGTTCAATGTATTTTCACTTTTGCACAAATTTGGTGTATAGATGTATAGAAATAATATACATGTAAAACATGAACATCCATTCTACAACCAGTGGTTCCATGTAGATGACAATCCAATACAAGCATGCAATCTGTGCTGAGGCGAACTGGCACTACGCAGGTCTTGTGTCTCCTGTCCTGCCTCCAGGTGGTCTTGGTTCTTATCAAAAATCAGATTAATTAGCTAAAAAGCACATGGTTATTGTAAGTAACTGTCTGACTGGCAGAAGGTGCACACTATGGAGCGAGCACTTGCACGGACAACTTGTAGTTAGCGTATGCACACACACACACACACACACACACGCACACACACACACACACACACACACACACACACACACACCACACACACACACTATAAATGTGAGACGACACACACCACTCATGACTTATACAAGTATATCCTTCAATTACACAAGCCCACAAGCTATTTACTGATTGGAGGTTTAGTGGGTAGAGAGATAGCAGCAATTAGCTCGCTAATACTCTACTCCCACTTACTGTACTCATACACAGGATCCGGTCTTGTACTTCAGGTATATTTGGCGGAGTCCCATCACCCTCAAGTGACCTCCCCCGCTGCACACATGGCTAAAGCCTAGGCAACACTAGCTGGGCTGACCACCTGGTTTCTTAGTCTCTGTCACCAGACACATCTGCGCTTTAAGTGTTCACACACTCCCAGAAAGGGGGGAGCATGCACAATTAAAGTACACAAATTGTGTCTGACCCACCAATGTTATTAAATGCATTCCTGGACAATACTTAATACTACTATTGTGCAGTCAGCCCACCTGACAGGCTTGTCCAATAGGAATTAGTAGCTGGTTACACCTAATGAACATACATATCCCAAATAGGGTCACTAATGGGATGTACACTAATCTAGTTGACTTGTAGTATCCCAGACAATTGTACAGTTATCACTAATACAGCTGTTGCTAGGTTACTATGTGGGTATTCACAGTTCTGACTGATCTTTTGAGATCAAAAAAACTTCCTACCCCCTCCAGTGCCATTAAGCGATTCATTTCACTACGAAAGGCTGGGCAGATACCCCCTTCAGGCACTCCACATTCATAGCCAAGTAACCACACACACACACAGAATACCTCAGGGTAAACCTAGTAATAGCAGACTAACAGTAGAGACCCAATCTCACTATACATTCTTTTGTTATTCCAAATTACTCCAACCCACGACTATATCTCCTGAACAACACGTGTTACTATGGAGATTAAGCGTACCAGAGCAAGTGATATTCAAGGCGTATGTTCTTTGGGACCTACACATGTAGTAGCTGACACCCTCTGTTATGACTAGGCATGAGATCCTTGAGCCAGAGACACATTCACGTGTATTCGTATACCATACATACACACTACTACAAAGTGGTCAACGTTGGTCTGCTCTATTCAAATGACGTGTGTGGGGTGTAGAGGTACATTCATATACACCCATGTACATATGAGGAGAGGGTAGGTACATGGTGGTACAGAAAATGCCATTTACACGGCACTGTGTTCCCGAGCCCTAGTAGCAGTGCCTAATGTGTGGGTGTGGGTGTAGAAAGTGTGCCACATATATATACATGCCATTCAGGTATACTAGACACACACCACACAGTTCATTCATATGTATGTACACACTGGACAATGTACAATCTTATTAAGGTAATGAGTGATAATATCGGAACAGCCCTAGACTATAATACCTGTTCTCCAGGGTTCATGTTGTGTTTCCTGAGGTAGAGCGTCTTGTACTGGCTAAGTTTGATGCCCTTGTACCGGATCTAGTACACGAAAGCCATGTATGTAGTACACAGAGTGGATCACACCAACACATTTTGCACATACAAACTGCCATTTAGTGCAATGTAAGTTACTGCCTGGTATTACTAGCACAATTTAATAGGCATATATCAACTCCCCTGTGCACAGCTTGATAGCTATATATATGAACAATCACGTGCATAGAGCACTACTTAGATAAAAGAAAGAAAGAAGTAGTAAAGAAACAGAGTACAGAAAGGAATTCTACGTACATATATACACACATACACAGACACACACACATACATACATGCACACACGCCAGCTTCAACAGCTTAGAAAATACATACACTGGAATATTGGTATGGCTTACGTGCCCCCATCCAATGCCAGACTTGTGATCAGGGTTCGTCTCATTCTTGCACTGAGAGGCCCATGCGTAGGGCGATGTAAAGGTTTGGTTATTCCAGGCTATTAGTCCATTAGAAAGGAGGTCAGCCTCATAGCGTTTACTCTAGAATGGAGAAACAGCACACGTCATTTTAGATCAGTAGACTAACTATGTAGGGATGGTGCTGTCATGCACATCATATAACAGCTCTGAGCATTGAAGTTTTAATGAATTGTAGAAAGGAAATCATCAGATATTGCTGAAAGGAATTTGGCAAAGATTTTTCATTTTCAGTTGACTGGAATTTTGTTTTTCATGAAGAGGGTAACATCACAAACACTTGGTCCAGATTAGCGATGTGTTTTGCCAGTGATGTGACCTGGTTTAGTGTTGACAAACATGGCATTTGGAACAGTGTATCTGTTTCAGGGGAGTGGTCATTCTGGAGTCCTCATTAGAGGGTTTAGTGATATACCACTGGCAGAGGTATATTCCATGAACTGTGTTGGAATTCCTCTGTGTAAACTACTACAAATATGCAAGAAAGAACCAACTGTAAGTAGTAACTCCCAAGTGTTGGCAGCTGCACTGGAGAAGTCTATGAAACTGACTGTTTTTTTACTCCAATCAGCTGATTGACTGATACTGCGTGCATTGGTCTGAATTTCAATTAGGTGGTTTGAAACCATAATCCCCTCAGGCAGTCCATAGTTGGAGTAGAATGTGGTGTGGAGTGAGTATGTACATGTGCTTGAGCTTGCTTCCCTGCACAGATGCAATGCAGAAAGAACCCTAGCTGAAGACATTGTGTCTCTACCATACCAAGTTTGTGAAACTAGCCTAACAGTATATATTTCAGTCTGCTTCGTTGACTTGGTGACAGATTTGGCTCAGAATGTAGAAGTTCAGAGAGTGCTGTGTACATACAGGACTGTTGAGCCAGGCGGTTAGCACATGCGCAAAGACTTTTCTTGGAGACAATAAACAGTTGATCAGACTTCAAATGTCAATTACGCACACATATACACATACATGGAAGTGTGCTGTGTGTAGATGCATTGTGTATTCTACCACATATCTGCACGCTTCTTTATTAACTGATGGTGCCAAACACGCTTGGATGATAATATAGGGGTGACCTTACATGTCTATATGTAATAAATGTGTACTTGATGCTCCTTTATGTCCATTAACGCATTAAAGTGGGAAAATTGCAGTCCATGAAATTACATTTTCGAGTAAAAAGGCTTATAACTGAGCGTTTGTGAGTTTTGAGTCGTTTTATGTAGGCTGTTGGCACCATACATAGCGGCTGACACTACTTAGCTCAGGCACAATATCATCCACCTGATGAATTTGATGATTGAAATTCTCACCATGCCAAACTATACACTACAGTATGTACCCCCAGGGCAGTTGGAACAGGACACAAACATGATGACCTCCTCACAGTGGGGTGTTGATGAGCGATGTGTGTGTGCTGGGAAGGTGTTTAAAGACAACCCTCAAGGCACACTGTGGAGAGCATGTGGCTAACTGCCCAGCACAACATCTCAACTGGACTTCTTCACACATTTGTAGTTGTACATTTAGTGGTCAGATAATCACATAAAAAAGATCCATGGAGCACACATTGCCCCTTCACAAAATAATCAAGGTGCCATGTTTGATCCCATGTATGTCAATTTCACTTTTGATGTGTTGTGTCAAGAATTGGTATGCAGCTTGTCAAACAGGTATAGTACTACATGAATATGTGACCGTGTATATACATGTGAATGTACACAATGTCATTCACATACATGTAACTGTAAGTCCATATAACACTGAAGGAAAACGGAACGTATGAATAGGACACACGATATGCAACTTTGCCATTTAGAAGCCGTTTATCTCTAGGCTGCTAGTCCCTAGGTAACTTTCCTAGAACTCACCATGTAATCAAAGGTCAACACTTTATCTCCCGGCTCTAGTATGCCGTCATTGATGAGAGCTAACATCGAAAGACTTCTTCCCAAAGACATCCCTCCCTCGCAGACACATAAGCGCGTTGCTCAATTACGCCCGAAGAGCGCTTGTCCTTAAATACGCGCGTAACCACTTCCGTCATCTTGAGCTGATAGCTATAAAAGAAGCTAACCTTCAGTCTTGTTTCTGTAAGGAGAGCAATGACTGAAGGCGCTCCTTCCTGCCATACTGTAAAATTGACTGAGTTGACGCCTTTATAGAAAATTCCAAGTTGCAATGAGTATTGCTGTAGTGTTACTTCTAGTTGCAGGACATGCGGCAATATTTGCGGAAGGTGAGTTTAGAGCTACACTGTATTCATGTACTCCTATTTTGGGAGGCACGCAATTCGCCTTAAGCTCGTGTCTGTTTCAGTAGAGGTATAGAGATCTAGATATACTATATTATAGCATCCGCGACTATTGTTTAGCTACTATATATGCAGTGAAAAAACTGATAGTAAAAATCTTTCGACATGTATAATACTTATAGCAAAACCAATGCATTCTTCTGGCGTACTTGAGCAAAACGATACTGCATTTTTCTGGTATGCTACACACATGACGATCATTGCGAGCAATATACGTGTACATGCTGCTACAGCAATGCACTAACAGTTATGTACTTTTGTCGCAAAACTGTGTTTTTAATACCCCTGTACAGGATTGGATGAATGTGACAGCTATGGCTACATGTACACACTGCAGCCACCAACAGCAGTTGTATGCAATCCATATTTGCGAAATGTCCTCAACCTCACGTGTGCAGTAGCAGGAGAGCTAGTGGATGACATTCAGTGGTACTTCAGACCTGTAGACAGCGATGAACCTGTTATTCTTACTAACAACAGTCAGGTTACAATCGTTTCATCGGCATATGATGGTGACTATGGTGTAATTATGACAATCCACAATTTAACTTCAGAGAATGAGGGTTTCTATTGGTGTCAAGGCCTGGTTCAACATGATGATCGGACGCTTGAACTTTCTCAGAGTTTAGAATTTCAACTGCTTGAAAAAGGACGATATATACAACTTCCATGTCAACAAAGAGCACAAAAAAGCTCTGAAGTACGCTGTGCAGCAGTAATCCCTGCAATAATCCCTGCAGCTACAACCACTCTAGCACATGCTGAACATACGTCTACTGTTGAAATATTACACACTTTTGATGAGTCTTCAACGGTATTACCGAATTTCTCCCCTGTCCCTACAATTGGAGTCAGCAGCTCTGCCAGAATAAGAATAGCCCCATCATCCAAGCCCACTTCAGATGCACCACCTAGTATCATAGCACCTGGGAGCGCTATACAACTCTCTGACATTATCCTGTATGCCATTCTGGGCCTCCTTGGCTGCCTGATACTCTTGGTTTTCTGTTTGTCTATTGTGATTTCTATTCTCTGTTGCAAGAAACGCCGCAACAGCCTTGAAGGTTAGAGAATATATATACCAGGACAACTATTTTAGTTTGGCAATATTGCTTTGTGTTGCTTTTCACTATTAATTGAGACCCTCAAATAGTGTAATAGTCTCCAAACTAATTGATAAGCTGTTTGGTCACATACACAAATTGCCCGAGGAATTGTGCAAATACATTCATAGCTCCTATTTGAAATTCTTTCATCAAAGAGAGTGAACAAAATCTTTGCTTTCATACCATTGAGTGGTCACACTCCAAAAGCACTTTGTAATTGGTGTGTTCTCTTGTGTGTGCTAGCATGTCAATCAATGATAATCACCTTCCAATGCTTTCTATACATGTGCAGGTAAAGATACACGATATGACCAGTTCTCTACAGAGTGAGTCTTTTCAGTCAATTCAATGGGTACAGTGATGTACATGCATACTACCAGGTTGTGATTTGAATCACTGCCTCTACTTATTGATCACTACAATATATTGTGAATTTCATGTCTGTTGCTACCGTCTAATTCTGTCATTCTTTCTCTATAGGAGTGAGGCACCGCATGGGACAATGACACTCAAATCACTTGACTCTTATCCCCTAGGCCCTCCCCTTCCCCCACCATACCGTCTTCCTATTCAAACTTCAAACAGCGGTACAATGACACCTTCTAGCTCGGGGATCTATGACGAGATCCATACTGTTGCATCTCAGTATGGGTCACAGCCAGGTCCTGCAAACCATCACTATCAGGAGATACCTGTGGACAGCAATGACACCAATGCTCCACCTGACAGTGATGCTTGTCCTCGGGACTCTGCTCTTGGAGGTGAGATTGAGAGTGATACCGCACAAACTCTGTCATCAGAAAATCCATACAACCTTCCTGATCAGACAGATTCTTCAACAGTTGACCCCCACTTTCTACAATTGTCAGATGCATCTGAAGGGACCAGTTCACCTCTCCAACAGGAATCAAGCATTTTCATAGAGCAAACAGACGCTCAATCAAGTGTGGCCGACTCATCTGAGTTCACTAACAGTAATCTGCAAGTAACACCACCTCCTGAAGACATTAAAAGCTGCTCAACCTCCAGTGGTCGGAGTGCTGCTACACACCAACTTGAACCAAAACAGGCTGCACCACATGTGGACATTGTAATTGAGCCGATGATCGAGGAGAGCATTGCAGTTGCAACCTTGCCAGTGATCCCAGAGCATCCCTATCATGTTCTAGAAGAGCAACAAGTAAGGGATAAGCTGCAAAGTACATCACCAAGTTGTGAGTCCAGTGGTGATCCAGTTCCACCACCAAAGATACTTTCAGTCTCCCTGTCTGAGGATGAAGGGTATGACAGATTGGTTGGTCCACCACACATCTATCACATCCTTCACAAGCCACCTTCACTTACTCGACCACAAGTTCGTGAGTGCAGTCCAACAAGTGGGTACCACCATCTCAGCAACAGAATGGAGAATGGCGATCAGTTCCATGCAACCCTTCCTCTCCCAGATGACCTTTTGTACAGCGAAGAGAATTCTACCATCTCGGGCGGCGAACTATTTGATGATCCAATGTACAACTGCAGCCCTAAGCGTGCAATCAGGAGCGGTCCACCCAAGTCACTACACAACAGTCACAATGGTCAAGTATCCACACTTGAGACAACCAGGAGGGAGAAGCCAATCAATCTCTCCAAATATCGCGGTGACTATGAAAGAGATCCTACGTACATGAAATTCATACGTGAGGCTTCGAAGCAGAGAAACGAATCAGGAGAAGAATCGGACCACACCAATGTTGGCCCACTCATGAAAGAGCGCACTCTTTCCAGCACCAAGAGTACTTCACTCCCAGATATAACCACTGGCCCAATGTACCAATCTCTACAGACCCTGACAAGAGATCCACTCAGAAATTATGAAATGTTGCACAAACGTCAATTGACAGTCAATACTGCAAATGCATAGAAAACTCCCAATATGATTACCCTTAATCCGAGCTGGCCCAATAATGTATACACTCATGTGTATTTGTTTTGTGGTATGTACATTTATATATTGGCTTCAAAACAGTCATTGCAGTATATTGTCATAATACCCACTCTTTAATCATCTCACAGTCTATATATATGAGTTATGGTTGTATATTTATACAGTCTTGTTTGATCATATGCGCATGCGTCGCACTCTCGTGATGTCGGTAGTTGCTAGGTAACGTATACAAGCACCTTCGGCCATGTCTGATCAAGGAGATGACGAACAGACTGGCTCTTACTCTATCTACTTTGCCGAGGGAGAGACACTCGCGAAGCAGAAGCAATTCATCAAAGCTATAGAGTCTTTCACTAAGGCAAGTCACCTTTAGGCTTTACCATAGAGCGCACAGAGGCTGCACGGGTAGACTGTACAGTCAGTATTTGCGTTTTAATACACTTTCAGGCTCTAGAATTTCAGCCCGAGGACAGACCATGCTTGGTAGAACGGTCCAAATGTTATCTGCAATTGGGAGATACGACTGCAGCCTTGGCAGATGCGGAGGCATCACTGAAGGATGACAAGCAATACCATCGAGTTAGCGTACATGTGTATTCGATAGTTGTACATTCATGTATTGCTTTGTATGTGTGATTTAGCCTAGTCAGATAAGCTGCTTCACTGACTGAGTTGGTAAGACCATCCATAGAACACTGAGTGTGATGGCCAAGTTGACAGCTGGCATTTTTCTGTTGAAATGACTTCTTGTGCTGCATTGCCTCTGGAGTCAAAGCTATGTTATGATGTATGTATATACATATCACACCCAATCTCAGGGCCTTTATCAGAAGGCTGAGACAATGTATGCCATGGGAGATTTTGAGTATGCTCTTGTATTCTACCACCGAGGAGACAAGATCAGGCCGGACATCAAGGCTTTCAAACTTGGCATACAAAAGGCACAGGAAGCCATCAATAACTCCATTGGGTGTAAGGAGAGAAACTATTATTGTCATTACATACGTGTACGTTGACTCCATGTATGTATATATACAGCCCCTGCTGCCTGTAAACTGGACAAGACTGGTGATCTTTCATTCTTTCAACAACAGGACATGATTGTATGTTCCCTTGCCACTTTTCTACATGTATATATACCGTTCATATCTTTGTAATGGTGAACATGTTCTTCTGTGTGTAGGGTAAGAAGAGAGGAAAAAGGAGAGCTAAAGCTGCAGGTTCCCAGCAGAAAACAATCGGAGAAAGAAAGCCAGTAGCTTCTGATAAAGCTGTTAAAGATGTATGTGTACTCTCTTTGCAGAATAACATCTGTAATTGTACTGTGTTACTATATATGATACATCTGCATCAGATATTGGGAGAGCTATATGCTGACAGAGAATATTTGAGCAATCTTATTAAGGATCCAGGTAAGCACAATGTACACCTTGTTTCTCTTCAATGCTTTATCCTCCATATCTCTCTCTCCTCCATCACTCCTTTTCCTCTCTTTAAATTCTTGTGTCATACGCATTTAAATAGGCTTAGTGGTGAGTGGAGGTGATCGCTCTCTTTACACAACTGTGGACGAAGCCCTGGGCTACCTAGATGCCCGTACAGAGTTCTGGAGACAGCAGAAGCCCATGTATGCTAGGAAGAGAGAACAGGAACTGAAGAAGTATCGTCCTGCTCCTACCAGGCCTAGGTCAAAAGGAACACCTGGAGAGACTGTAGATCACTCCAGGTATGTGCTGAGAGCATTGGAAGATATTGACAGTGGTAAGTCCATAGTCATATAGCCACATCGGAATACAGGATTCTGAGCAGTTAGGTGTGGCTGGGTTTAAATGTGATGCACACACACACACACACACACACACACACACACACACACACACACACACACACACACACACACACACACACACACACACACACACACACACAGCCATGACCAGAGGGGATCCCGAGTCTAGTCTACAACAAGCTCAGAAGGTGATGAGGACTGTACAAGAATTAGCTGACTCGGACCTACCCAATAAGCAAGCTTTCATTGCCAGCCTCCATTCTTGTATGGGTAATGCTTATCTGGAGATGGGGGAGACAGAAAAGGCACTGGATCATCATTTGAATGACCTCAAAATTGCAGAGGCACTGTGAGAGAAACATTTGTAAAGATGCACACACAGGGACTATACATGTATGCTTCCTGCAGTAATCAAGCTGATGCAAAGTCTCGTGCACTGGACAATGTGGGAAGGAGCTACTGTTTACTGGGAGAGCTCGAGATGGCTGCTAACTAGTAAGTATATACACACTCACATAGTATAACATGTAGTACTAGAAATTGCTTAGGGTAGGTAAACTTTCAGTTTTCACTTCCCTGCAACTCTAAGCTTAAAATATCTGTCAAGAAACACACAGTGTACGTCACATGCTCTGATTAGTTAGTACTATCCTCTATTGATAGCTGGCAAAAGAGGTTGCCACTACTCAAGACAGCGGAAGAGAGTACATGGCTCTATCATGAACTGGGCCGCTGCCACTTGGATCTTGAGAATTACACAACAGCTCGTGATCTGGGGGAGAAGTCACTGGTTGCAGCTAGAGAGGCTGAGGACAACATGTGGCAACTGAATGCAAGTGTACTTATTGCTCAGACTGAGAGTGAGTCCTGCTTTCATTGTGTACAGTGGTGTATGTGTTTGTGTGTGTGTAAAGCTGAAGAGAGTATATACATGTGTGCATGTACCTCGAACAGGCAAGCTGGGTGAGCTACATGCTGCACTGCAGTCATTTGAAAGATCATTGGAGCTGGCTAAATTGGTGGAAGACGAGGACAGCCAGGCTGCTATTAAGAAGGCATTGGAGGAAATCAATAGCCGCATTGTGGAGGAGATCAAACCAAATGAGGACACTCCTAGTGATTAGAGGCCTAATGAAAAACTACTATCACACACTTAAACACATTATGAATATACAGTTATGTGTGATGGCATATTATATAGTTGCAGCAATAAAAATGACCTATGGACATATCTCAGAAACACTGAAAGTGCATTAGTGTTGCAATATCTTGGCTTTATGTGTCTCTGGAAGTTTCTGAATCTCTCCCTGTGTGTTCAAATAGTACTACAAGTAACTGTGTCTGTGGACGTGTGCTAATGCTCACCATTCTCCAGGTCAATAGGTCCACCCAATCTCTCCTCAGTTCTGAACTCTGGGCTTGCAGATAGAATGTTCTCCAAGGTAGAATAACCCTAACAGAATCAGAAATAACACCTTCACATCTATTAAGGCTTTCACTTAAACCTCCTCTAGAGGCTTTGGTAGATATGTGCGCTCTATTATGCTTTTTGGCACTTTCTAGAGATACTCAACCCAAATCCTATTACACTATACATGTGACACAAAACGTTTGTATGAAACTGTTATCCCAATCAACAAGTGTTGAGATATCCTGAAATAGAACAATAAAGAATTTTTATAATTATGCTCATGGATAGTTTTATTATGCCAATGATATGCTTTTTGGTTCTATTAGCTAATGTCATTCCAGCATGATCTGTCATGTGTACACACAATTGAAGGTGCATTAGGAATTCATACTTATGGCTAATGGTCTATAAAACCACTATTCCATACTGAGTAGGCAAGAAGATACAGAGCATGTCAAAAGTGTGGGGGGGGGGGGGGCTCAAGCCCCCCCCCCCCCCCTGCCCCCCCAGGTTCTCTGCCTCTGAGATAATGTGCACTGTTTCAACATTGTCCATGTACTCAATGTATTCATTGCTGCTCACTTAAACATGTTTGATCTCTCTAGATTCTCGTCACAGTAGGCAACGCTAGTCACCTCTGATAGGTCTATCACACGGAGTGGCTGTGTTTCCTGTACGGTTCCTGAACAGTAATGACCCGCATTCAAAATCATTAAAGACTTACTGTATCTTTGGCATAGTATGACAAGTATCTGTCTTTGAGCACAAACCATCTTTTTTTCCAGGACTACACACAAAAACACAGTATGCAGGAGATGACATAGTGAATGGAGTAATGTACCTTCACTCTAGCACCCATTTTTGTGAGGTATCCAGCTTTGGATGCCAGCTATAATAAAGAAAGAGCCCACATACATTGAATTTCTGTAAATCAGATTGTGTGCATGCTTTAGTTGTCATGCACAGGAATGGTCTTACTGAAAGTGAATGTATGGTTGCTGTTTCCTTTGTTGAGTTATCTACTGATGAAGAGGAATAACTTCCAGAAGAGCTGGATAAGTCAGACTCTGATTGAGTTCGCCTTCTCCTTCGTGGAGGTACTTTCTGCTCTTTAGGTGGGTTTGCAAGGAAGTGGGTTGTGACAGAAGAATGATAGTCTGGGTTCTCTTCCACCTCTCTAGGATAAGGGTACTTGAGAACTATCAGTCTCCCTGTGTGGCAGAATGGAATAGGGACATAACCCTATGGAATAGGATCGTCTTACCTGCTTCATCTCCTAAAAGAGGTCTGTTGTCAAAATGTTCCAGAAAAGAGGGAATGGAATCGAAGGTTTCTTGGCCGAAAGACCACAGACCTCCTGGGTTTAAATTCACCTGAAAGTGCTTGACAGAGTGGGTGTCCCTACAGGGGGGAAAGCAATGCCAGGATCCCATGTGGTCTAGTGGTTAGGATCCGACGCTCTCACCGCCGTGGCCGGGGTTCGATTCCCCGCATGGGAGTTTTTTCTCTACGCTTATTTCAATTAATCTTTTTAGGAGTAGTTGAAACCCACAGAAGTACTTTACCACAACTTTTACCTGACTTCTATTGCAAATCCTTTGAGTGACCTGCTGCTCTGGTCATACCGTGGCCGCATGAGGTACACACCTTCTTCTGCTTCCTTTAGCTCTGCTTCTGCCAAATTCCTTGTGAGATGAGGATGATACCACCTTTGCATGGAGAGAGAGAGAGACACACACACACAACATTCAGTACATGTTCCTGGGGGGTAGAGTTATTTCACATCAACAGTAAGTGATTCTTTAAACTTTTGTAAACACCATTGCTATTTACATTTTTAAGTAAGTATGCTCCCCCGCATTCATCCACATACAAACATTCTAGAACCAGAGTGAAAAGCCAGCATATTGACAAAACTACCAATTGCAAATTCACGAAAGAGCAATACTGCAGTGCGTATGTATATATCTTGTGGTGTACACTGTACAATGAAGTGAAAACGGATGCACACATGAACATAAACTTGGCTGGCGGGTACCAAAACTATATACTAGTTTAGTGGGACGCACTCTTCAAACTGATGATCTAATTAGTACCTTGCTTTATATACCTAACGTCGCTTTTTATCCACAGCATATTTGTATACTTGAGCGCTGCACACTCACGGTATTTGCAGGGGGTCCAACAGTGGCGACGGTGGATTG
This sequence comes from Theonella swinhoei, assembly GCA_963970385.1. NCBI lineage: Eukaryota > Metazoa > Porifera > Demospongiae > Tetractinellida > Theonellidae > Theonella > Theonella swinhoei. The sequence continues at coordinate 1,906,318 of OZ019948.1, read as the reverse complement.
ACGCTACCTCTCACAGTCACATAATGGCGCTCTTCGCTTCCATGCGGGTCATTCAGGATACTGTCGTAGCTAGGACTCCATGAGGATGGCGTAAAAGAACCACCACTAGCACTCGCCATGAGAAGCGAAACCGACGTATACTTCAGGGATTTTACCAACCCCTCCCACTAGCATTGTATTGTGCAGCAGTCTTTGTCTTGGTTCCGAACCAGCTCACGTGAGGGGTAGCAATAATGCACGTGATCTTATTACTATGGTGACGAATAACTCGTGGCAATGACTGCAGTTCAGCCTTGTAAAGTGGTGGAGTGTGGATTAGAAGTTCCTCGCAGTGTGGTGTATCAGGGATGGGAGCCCGGGGGAGAGTATACCAAGCCATTAGTAATGAAGAATGTTCAGCTGCGAACTCAAAGGATCAAATACACGTTAGTAAACATCTGACTCAGTACGCCGTTACAGGATAAGTCACTGCATGTGATACAGGATCAAGGGAGACCAGTTTCACAGTGCAGTGTACCCTCGACCCATTGTACTGAGTGCAGGAATGAGCTATACACTCCCTATAGTCTTCAGGCCCAGGAGGAAGGTATGTGAACAAATAGACATCAAAGAGTCATTACCATTCTTTCTGGGGAATCCACAATATTCTTTGTTTAGAATGAGCTACTTAAACACATTTCTTCACTTGTATAGAACAACTGTAAATGCATAATACACTGCAATTGATACACATAATACGTACATTTTTTCTTCCAACTGCCATTACTGAAGGAGTCGTGTGTACAGTGCATTGAACTAGAGACCACAAATGGTGCAATTGAAATCTCACTGAAAGCTGTTCTACCACATGTGAAAGTGTCCCTACCTGAGAGCCTCAAATTTGGACTCTGTGCTGTCCAAGATAGCCTCAGTCTGGATTTCCAGATCTCCAACATCAGGTGAACGATTTTTATTCTCTAACTTCTCACTTTCCACACACTGGTTTTCTTGTAGTTCTCTAGGTACTTGTTTCACCTGGAAGTGCCCTGAAAAATGTTTTAAATTGTCACCAAGCTCAGGAGAGCTTCCACCCAAGACTACATGCAAACTCTCCGTGTCTTTTATGCCTGACTCTGCAAAGGTCTATAGTGTGTTGGCAACTTGCTCATATGGCAAGGAGGGAGAAAGTAAAGAGAAGAAGGTTGAGTTAAAGGGAGTTGGAAAATATCCACACGTTGTTGTGAGTCTACCACACAAAGTCAAGGAAAGACAGGGAAAGACAGAGGGTGCAGAGAAAGAGAGGACAAAGAAGACTAGGTATCTAAAAGATGAAGAAAAAGGGGAGGAAGGAGAGGGAGTTTTCAGTAGCACAGGCAAGAGTGGTGAGGTGGTGGTTGGATTTGGATCAGTAGCAGTTGGCACCACTGCTGAGAAGTGGATAGAGTTGATCAATGTTTCACCAGTGAGTAACTTTAAATTTAAACATAGTATGCTGACTTCTTATTCACATGTGCACCACATGGATATGCTTATAGGTGACAGCGACAGTTTCCATATCACCCACCAGCCATTCTCAACTGAATCCTGCACACTTCGCCTGTCCTCAACCCCCCTCCTCTCTCCCTCCCCACTCATCCCATCGTCTCCCCCTCACATTCTCCCCCACTCTCCCTTCTCCACATTCTGTATTTGCATTCTTTGAAGTGAAAACACAAGGAGGCCTGTCCACCACAACCATCAAGTGTACTGGAGTTGCTGAAGGTGAGCATTTAGTACTGCCTATTCAGCGGAACATATTATGGAAACTGAGTATATACATGTACATGTATTTATATGCACTATTGTCCAGTTCCAAAGGTGGTTATTGAAGACGATATCCTGAATTTTGGAAATGTGCCATGTGGAAAGTCAACAACTGCAATACTGCATGTTGAAAATTGTTCGAATGTAACAGCACTCTTACAGGTATAATAGGCCTCAGAGCTCCCCGTTTGTTAAGGGGAATGTAATGACATTAATAGTGATCTAAGCAGTCATGTACATGTATGTAGTCACATTTGCATGTATCTGTTTGTCTATGGAAGTGTACTGTTTCTAGAAAACTTCTCTCCCCACACACCAGCTGCAGTTAGAGATGGGCAGTGTGTTTCATGCAGACTATACATGTATCAAGCTGCTTCCCAACTCCAATCACAAGATCCCGGTTCACTTTACCCCCCACAAACCTGTACCACATTACAAGAGAATTGCCTGCCTTGTACAGCACCAGGTATTGCTATTTCTGTTGTGTAGTTAATATATTTAACACTATATTTATTCAGGAGCCCCTTTTTGTTCATCTCATTGGAACTGCTCACTCAGAGACTATCAAACCAGGTACAACATACATTACACATGCACATGGAACAACCAAACATTAATATGCATATGAACAATCTTTCAAGAGATGCTGAAAGGCAAGGCAACAACAACAACACAACAGAAAGGCAAAGCAACACAACACAACACAACTCGCCCGAAACAGTCATTTTTCAAAGAAAAATTGGCTGCCTCGGGTGGGACTCGAACCCACGACCATCAGCTCTCCAGGCGATGCTCTTACCAACTGAGCTACCGAGGCAGCTCAGCTGGCTGGGCCGAATCCTGCATACAAATCAGCATCTCAACCTGATGAACAGGTGAACTCAAACATTGGCGATATTACATGTACCTGTATGTGCGTGTTCTCTTTATTCAGTGGTGCTGCAGGCAAAACACATCATGGATTACATTGCAAATGCTCATTCTGGGGTCTCAAATTTACCTCCTGAGGTACACGGATGCAATCCAGAATGCTCACAGCTATTATATGTACATGTATGTCATGTGTGTACGTGCCATCCAGAAAGTTTCTGAGTTAGTGAAAGACGGTAAGTTGAGTGTCGATACAAGCACTGGACTCCTCCAACCAGCCGGTACTGATGGTGTTCTGCCAACACATGATGCAACTCGAGATATCCCTGTTTCTCCATTCCCCAGTTACATTCACTCAAACCATGAACCAGTGAGATTGCATATGCTCTTGTACCAATATGCTGAATGTGTACATACACACACTATATCTCCCCTAGTCCAGTATTGCTCATATTACTGTGGATATAGACAGCATCTCATTCGGCCGTATATCACCACACAGTGTCTCAGATGGCAAGGTGAGCAAACACTCTCCATGTCAAAGCTATTTAGTGATACTTACACATACATACATGTACTGCATATACTACAATCATACATGGATGACTTCTGTTAAAAACCTGTCACAGAGCTTACACGTGACCAATCACACTGAGGGCACGGTGTACTGTGTGTGGATGATGGGTAGGTCTACTTAGCACATTTCACTCAGCTCTATATGACCCATGCTATTATTATGTGACCCCACACACAGGCAGTGGAAGTACATTCTCTGTGTCACCTGAAGAGAAGGAAATAACACCTGGAACAACATGCCTCTTTACAGCCCACTTTAAACCAGTATGTCTACATCTACAATGTATATAGTGTATGTTCTCATGGATTGTTGTGCTCAATTCCTCTACAGATACATTCTGGCCAATTCTACTTTGAAGAACTGGAATGCTATGTCTTTTACAAAGTACGTTGCTGCTATGCACCCACCAATGTACTGTACACATGAAGTAATCAAATAGCCTAAATGATGGAAACACTGTCAACCAAACATCAATGCCAAGTCATTATGAAAGATCCTGAAAAAACTCAGGATCCAGCTGGGATTCGAACCCAGGACCTTCTGATTACTAGTCACATGTACATCCATCACCACACTGTTTCATCTCCGTATTTACAGTCCCTACAGAGCTATCAGAATGTATCTACCAGTGCTGTTGTAACTCCACCATGGTGTCTGTGTGTCAGAGCACATGGTCATACCTTTGACACTAATGCACAGACCTTTCTACCAAAACTGGTACCACACGTACATACACATACATGTTATATGGACACATGCATGTATATACATGTACATGTGGCTACTGCATTTTGAAGCATATATGCATATAGAAATAAGAAGTTAACTCCTTGGATTGCAGGTGTTTGAAACCAGGGATGTGGTGTTTCCAGCAACTGGTCCTCAGGAACCAGCATATCGCAGTATGACTGTATGGAATGATGGAGACACTCCGGCCCTATTTGAAATGAACCCTGACCCCAAACAGTAAGTAAATAATGGCATTGATGGACACATAAAGCTGGAACCAATTTCTTACAGAATATTTACCATCAAACCACTGTGTGGACTCATTCCCATAGGGCAATATCAGGTACTGTATGTGCAAATACGCCTCCTTCTCATGAGGATATTCATGTACCTTACAACTGGCATATACGTATGCAGACATTTATGATGGAACTGCTGCCACCAGAGGCTAAGACATATAGACACACTACACACTGTGTTGTGAATGCCAGTGATAGTCATCCTCAGGTAATTAGCAGAACTATTAACGTCTCATATTTTCTTGTATTTATGAGTGTACTTTTGTACGTGTGTATGTACCTGCAGGAGTTACAGTTACTTCTGTCAGGTACTGCAGAAGTGAGCCCAATCATACTGGAAAATCAGGTAGGTAAGGTTAGGTGTCTGCACTCATGTGCAAGCAGCCCTTCTGTATCCATTACTTGTACACACCTCTGGCTGGCGTAGGGTCGACTGTTCTTCAAGCCAACGTGTGTTGGAATCAGCTCTCTAGCCAGCTACAAGATCACGAACACTGCTCAACTACCACTCAGGTACAGAAAATGACATGTTGGTACATACTTAGTTAGTGACTATGTACTTTGTATGTATACAGATACAAGTGGAAGGTGAGTGGAGAAGGGTCAGAGGTTGTTACTGTGGAACCAAATCATGGAGTAATACTGCCTTCTGAGTCACAGGTACATGTATATGCATAAATGAACAATCAAGAAAAGAACAAATGCAAAATTGTATATGTGTATATAATAGCCTCTATGGTTAAAAACATGCATACACACACGGCATGTACATGTACATGCACATGTATGCTATATACAATGTAACTGATAAGGATAATAAAGACACCTTTTCAGATCCACCAGTGGCAATTTTCCCCACGGGCAGCCACCTCCGTGGTGGTGAAGGCAGTGCTACATACTCATGTAGACGGAGAGGGAGAAAGAAGCAAGAGACGGCACAAGGCTGTCCTGGACCTATTCGGAGAGGGCATGCTCGGAGAGCTACAGGTACATATAATGTGTAGCAGGCTAATTAATTTTGCATGTACAGAATATACATATACATATACATGTAAGGCATTGCAGACCACTACTTTTTTATGTACACTGTTTGTCATTGTTTACCTTTCATTGTGTATGTAGTGCCGTCCTTCAAGTCTTCAGTTTGGTACAGTGGTGATGGGCACATCTCACACTCACACCATCACACTCTTCAACCCCACACTCTGCACTCTACACTACTCACTGCACGTACAACACACCCAAGCTAACGAACAGCAGGAGGAGGTGGAGGGAGGGACAAACCAACTACCACATGGTTTGTTGTAGGATCAACCTTAGTGTGTTATATGTCCTAGCCACCATTTTCCTTCCGCCACCTTCCAGGAGTTGAGCTGAGTCCATGTGAAGGGATATTGCATGCACGGTCCAGCCAGGTGGTGCGTGTGAAAGTCAGACCTTCAATGACTACACACTACAGATGTGACATATCATACCGCCTCCTCTTCACCAATCCAGGTTGGATACAGTGTATCCAGAACCCTTCGATATAATTTACATACAAAGCCATCAATGCTCCCATTACTAAGCTAGGGTTAGTGGACATGTCTTTCCTCCCCTTCCTTCTCCAGCAGTGGTAGCCTCTGACAGTTCAGTTCTGTGTAAGCTCGAGATTACAGGGTCTTACCCCTCCCTGGTAGTGACAGATGTTCATGGCGTGGAGGTAGCTAACAGACTGAGCAAAGAACGTCTCTGGAAAATGCTGTCTATTGACAGGTACATGTAGACACTCAGAGTAATGCATACCTACAATGTAGGTTCTTTCAAGAAAAAACTCAGTGGGATTAGAACCTGTAACCTTCAGCATGCCAGGCTGGTGCTCTACCTACTAAGCCACCAAACAGACCAATACGTTTGCATAGCAAATAGCGGATATGATGTAGTTCCATAGTATGTGTCACTGCAGACTTGTACATACATACAGGTTGAATGGTCACCTACAAGTGGATCCATCCCCCTCAGAACTACGTTATGCCATTGCCACACGGCACTCCATGCGGCGCAGGGTATCGGTGCACACGCACGCTGTGGAGGATTTCCACTTTGGAGCGGCTCCGCTTGGATCTGGGTGTAGCATAGTGCACCTGGTGATGGAGAATAGAGGCAAGGTGGAATCACAGTGGTGAGTGGGAACTTCACATATCACTAGAATATTTGTCAATATCATGCATGTTTGGACCTCCATGTGACTCATGCATGACCTCTAAAGGCAATACAACACAATAGAACATAACTTACCTACATGTAGGACAGTCATTTTTCATGAACTACATTCCTTGGGTGAGATTTGAACCCATATAATGCTGTGCTCTCTAGGCATATACTCCACTAAATGAACTACAAAGTGAGCCCAGTATGCTGGAACAGATCATACATATGCACATAACACATATATACATGTATGTGTGCTATGATTGACTATTCTTCTTTTCTTCCCCCTCTCTCCTCACCACCCTCCACCTTCCAACTCATACAGGGGGTTCCAGTTTCCCAGTGACATGCACCTGGAACCAGAATACTGGGCTGAGTCCGGTGCTCTGGATGAGGTAGAGCGACATCATCATGACATCATCACCAACCAATTGTTCACAGTAACACCTAAAACTGGGAGACTTGCTCCTGGAGAATGTGTATCTGTTCTTTGCTCCTTCAAGTGAGAATGTACAATTATTACTATGTGTATACTGTAATCCATGTATTTGCAGGCACACTCATATTGGTAGCAGCAAACTACCTGTGCTTTTAAAAATCCACAGAGGAAGAGAAATACTGGTATGTATGTATGTATGTATGTATGTATGTATGTATGTATGTATGTATGTATGTATGTATGTATGTATGTATGTATGTATGTATGTATGTACGTACGTACATGTATGTATGTACGTATGTACATGTATGTATGTATGTATGTACGTATGTACATGTATGTATGTACATGTATGTATGTACATATGTACGTATGTACATGTATGTATGTACGTATGTATGTATGTATGTATGTACGTATGTATGTATGTATGTACGTACGTACGTATGTATGTACGTACGTATGTATGTATGTACGTACGTACGTATGTATGTATGTACGTATGTACATGTATGTATGTACATATGTACATGTATGTATGTACATGTATTTATGTACATATGTACGTATGTACATGTATGTATGTATGTATGTACGTATGTATGTACGTATGTATGTACGTATGTATGTACGTATGTATGTATGTATGTATGTATGTATGTATGTATGTATGTATGTATGTATGTATGTATGTATGTATGTATGTATGTATGTATGTATGTATGTATGTATATCCTTCAGTGATTGGTAATGTGTGTTAATGTACATAAGGTCCACATTTACATGTGTGCAGTTAAACTGGACTGGAGTAACAGTGGAGCGGGTTACCCCACACATGTTCTTCAACTCCACTCATCACTCATTCCAGCCTGTGCCAATTGGAATGACTGCCTACCCTATTCAGGTTAATACATGTACATCTACTGACACTGCATTCGTGCCACAATGGTCTCTACCTCCATAGAGCTATGAGCTACACAATATTGGGGAGAGTTCAGTGAGCTATGAGGTGGACACAGCTCCCCTTCAGGCACTCACTGAGTCCAACTACTTCATGCCCATCCTCCACTGCCTCTGTGTTCAAGGAGAAGTAGCTCCACGTGGCAGTATTGCAATACCATTTATATTCTCACCAATGGAAGTCAAAGAATACACGGTGAGTATATTCACATACACTCTATATTCCCACCTGAAGCAGTCGATTTTTCTGTGAAAAATGACTGTGTTGCTTCGTCTTTTTGTTGTGTTTTGTTGCCTTGCCTTGTCTTAATTTCTAAGAATCTCATGGAGTGATTAGTCATGTATATGTACATGTATAATCATGTATACAGGTCAATCTTCCCATCTTGTTTTCCACTGGAGAGAGTGTTCTGGTAACATTCTCAGGAGAGGGACTGGATCCCAATGTTTTATCTCCATCTACCGTCCCATTACCAGTATGATGGCTATTTATTGTGTATTCTACTGTAATCGTATATGCAAGTACATATCTTTTTCTGTCCAGTTGTCTGTTCCTAGTTCCCCTCACACATTGCCCGACCAGCTGGCAGTGCTCTCCACAGAACACCTCTCTCTTGGCTCTCTCCCTCTCTTCTCTCCCGTCAGGAGGCTCGTGTTCCTCTCAAATCTCCATCCCTCTCACCCTATTTCCTTCCATTGGTCTCTCAGTTCTACTGGGTCAGCAGCAGAGGTGAGGTTCACAGACATGTACATGTCTTCTTTATACTAAGTTTGAATTCACTGGTTTATCAGGTTGTGTGATGCTTTGGTTGAGGTGCTTTGGTTGCTTTGTCTTGCTTGTATATGTGATTCGAGCCCAGCCAGCTGAGCTGCCTAGGTAGCTCAGTTGGTGAGAGCGTCGCCTAGAAAGCGGATGGTTGTGGGTTCAAGTCTCACCCGAGGCAGATAATTTTTCCTTAAAAACTAACTGCTTTGGGCAAGTTATGTTGTGTTGCCTTGCCTTGTCTTTCTAAGCATCTCATGGATGCTGTTGATACTTCCCACTAATCTGGTCCTGAAATATACATGTACATGGTGTATAACAACTTACATATACATATGTGTAGGCACTCTCCATTCATCCTGTTGAAGGCCGTGTTGAGCCTGGCAAGAGTTGTGTGTCTCGTGTAACATTTTACTCTCAGTCTTCACCTGCCATATACCATGCGGACATCATCTACAAGGTATGTGTACATTGCATGTACATTGCACATACATGTAGGTACACATGCACTCTCCACCGCAGAGAGATTTTTCAGGGGACATTTTGGTGCACAGCTCAAGCATGTATACATGTATGTACATGTACACTGCAGGTGGTAGATGAGTATGAGATGTTGGAGTATCAGGCTAGGCTGGAGCAGTGGACGGTCCGTCAGGAAGAGAATAAACACACATTCACCATCTCTCATCCAACACAGGGACAGAACAGCATCACAGATAAAGTGTGTAGGACATATAGTCCATATACATACACATATAGACCATAGTACAATGTACTCCTTTATACTAAGTTTGAGTTCACCTGTTTATCTAGTTTGTGATGCTTTGGTTGAGGTGCTTTGGTTGCTTTGTATTGTATATGTGATTCGAGCCCAGCCAGCTAAGCTGCCTCGGTAGCTCAGTTGGTAAGAGTGACACCTAGCAAGCCGATGGTCGTGGGTTGGAATCCCAGTTTTTTTCTTTGAAAAATAACTGCCTTGGGCGAGCTGTGTTGTGTTGCTTTGTCTTTCTGTTGTGTTGCCTTGCCTTTCATCTCATGGATGATTAAGTCATGCTATGTATTAGCATGTATTGTGCCATTTTCAAATCACTTAGGGTCGTCCCCAGACAATACCAAAACAACAGTCAGTACGGACATCCACAGACCATCCCAGACCGTCCTCCAACTCAGACCTCCGAGGATCTCGGTACCAGGTCCTACCTCCCATAGGAACACACACCACATCTGACATCAGTTATCGGGACTGGAAGAAACAGTTAGTGGATAGCCTAGCATTGGTTTTGGCTATTATGAATGTGCTATTGTGCAGGGACCTGTCTATCAGGAGTAAGTCAAGGCCAAGAGCACCAAAAGCACCAGCTAATGAGGTGATTGTTCAGACACACACGCGCACACACACACACACACACACACACACACACACACACACACACACACACACACACACACACACACACACACACACACACACACACACACACACACACACACACACACACACACACACACACACACACACACACACACACACACACACACACACACACACACTCCTCACTCTGTACATATCCACAGCCCTCCCCTCCGACCCCCCTTCTTTTGCATTTGGGAGTCACAGCTCACACTCACTCCCTCATTGACTATGCCAACATGTTTGGGGACCTGGATAAATTTTACATTGACCCCCCGACTCAAGCTTCTCCTCCGAGAGAGGGACATGTCCTATCCATGAAGACAGAAGAGAGAGACTTGCTGCTATCAGTCCTGGGACAGATGACTAAGTATGATTACATTCATATCTGAGAACTGCATGTGTACATATACATATGTGCCCCCAGGGAGTTGATAGAGGACAGTAACTTTCACACTGATCTGGAGAGGGTACAACAGGAACCTGTACCCTACTTTGCTCAGTTTAGCTCACCGCTGCCATCCCCCCACACTCCCACGGCAGTGGCACTACCCACAGACCACACCCATCGGGACACAACACACTCTAGCCTTCAATACACCGAGACGTTAAAAGAGAAAGAGGAGTATTCCGGCCACGATCGTGTGACAGGTGAAGGAGATAAGAGTGGTGCAGTGAGAGAAGAAACTTGTGAAAAGGGTGCTAAGGCATCCAGCAGTGACATGGAGAGGTGAGAGAGAAGTGAACGAGACTGCAGCATGTACCTTAACGACTTTAATTGTGGGTATTAATTTTAGCTTACACGTACATGTAATGTGCATTATAAAAGATTTAATATCTGCCAAAAAAATTTTAATACTCGAAAAGAAGACATATGGTGCATGTATTGGCATCGTACTTATTCAAACCATGCATGCTCGTTGTCTTTGTTAATATTTGTCTATCAGGTCACCCATGGTGGAGACCTTGGTGGAGGCTATTCTGGAGAACACTTTACTGAACCTGGTGCAGGAGAGTGAGGAGGGGCAATTTGACATCACTGCACCGCACTACCTAGTGGCTCAACAGACATAGTCAGCACAGCTATACTGTGGACCCCCACACTCTGTAACACATTGTGGTTGTGTGTATATACATTGTGTACTTTTACTTGGCACTTGGCAATACCATACAGCTGTTTGATAATGGATAACTCCATGAAGGACATATGCACAATGCAGACGGATGAGCCAAATTTAGCTGAACACATAACATTGTACATACACAAAGTATACACACACACAAGTATACACTGACTCTTAGAATTCCCTCTAAATCTCTCTCCAATAAAACAATGCAAAGCAATAATTATATATAGAGAGCACTGGTCACATTTCATAGTTAACTGTATACTTTCAGTATAAATACATAGCTTGGAAAAGTGTATGTAAATATGTGGCTACATTATGCTGATTGCTAGTGGTCAGGAAAAACTACACGAGTTCTTATTTGGTGAACTCTACGTCCGGGATGTGCTGGTGTAGGTCTCCGTGATGCCACCCGTCTCACGACTTCCCCTGCACTTGTAGGTGGTGCCAGTACAGCGTGTACAGCAGACAGGGGGATTCTGAATACGACATTGATGTAAATTTTTCACTAAACTAACAAAAAATCACTCTTGTTCCCTTCACACATTCAAATTACCTTGATTGCAGGGGAGGGGGGCGTTTGGGGGTTACTTCCTCTTTAAATATTTTTAAGGAGTGTTTGGCAGCTGCCGTGGCCACTGCCTTCATCTCGTTGAGATATTCCTCGCAGGTGTGATCCACATTGCGTGCTATCTCCTTGAGCTTGTCCTGAGGAGTCCTCAGATACGGCCTATTCACTACCTGTGACAACATCTCCACTACCTCTTCCAGTTTTCCCTGTGCATAAATACTAAGTTTGAGTTCACCTGTTTATCAGGTTGAGACGCTTTCTGATTTGTATGCAGAATTTGGCCCAGCCAGCTGAGCTGCCTCGGTAGCTCAGTTGGTAAGAGCATCGCCTAGAAAGCTGATGGTCGTGGGTTCAAGTCCCACCCGAGGCAGCCAATTTTTCTTTGAAAAATGACTGCTTCGGGCGAGTTGTGTTGTGTTGCTTTGCCTTTCTGTTGTGTTGTTGTTGCCTTGTCTTTCTCAGCGTCTCTTGGAGTGATTGTTCATACACATTCCATATTAGACAGTTGTGCGGATCACAAGGACAGTATTTGGAATGGAAAACTGTCCTCATTGTAATATCTAGATTTGCACACTGTAAATTCATTGGACGATATTTAAACTGACATGTGTCACTATGTAGATTGTATAAACAGACTGTTATCTCGAGGAGTCACGCGTAAGTCGCATGTGAAGCAGTGCATGATTTCTGTAATTCATGTAAGCAGTACTCTATGGAGAATAAGGACCCTAGCACTCTGCACTTGGAGAGGCTCATTACACTACTCCCCTGGCAATACCTGAAGAGTTTCATGTGCTTGGATAAGGTCTTTACACTCCGGAGGAAGAAAGTAGCCAATACAATATGAAGCTGAGAGCACTCTCCTTGCATTTAATAAGACGCGAATCACATCATCGAGGAAATTGCCCTCGATCGAGATGCTTGTTGCTTCACTGTCTTCCTCGAGACCACAGTCTGCAGCCACACACACCTCTTTCCTTGTGGCTGCCACTGAGAGAGGGAGGGAGGGAGGGAGGGAGGGAGGGAGTGCAAGTTTACTTAACAAAATGATTTTTTATTTTCAGGGGGGGGAAGCCACTTTCAGGGGGGCGAATTGCCCCACCTTGCCCCCTCCCCCTAAAAAAACCTGCAAATATCTTTGAAAAGAGGTTTTGTTGGATCACTGCAATGGTGATTAGCAGTCACATACATGCAAGAGTGCAGAGAGGTGAGTAAATTCAGTCATTTGTAATAAGAGAACATGTCTCCTATATCTGAGCCTGCCTGCATGGTAAGGTTTTTTGTGTGTTACATACAATTTTACTGACCTTTTCTTTCCAGAACCTGTCCAAGTTTTGCCATTTCCGCCGTCTTTCTCTGTGATTCTTGCAGCAATTTTAACTCCATCTATCATATGTCACCATTGATGACATCATACCACATCACTGACACACATCTGGTGATATATACATACCTCCAAGCTATTGAGGTGGTTGCTGTAGCGACTGAAGTAATGTTTGAATCTCTCCAGACTCTGAGTCTCTGTCTCCTTTGCGGTCTTGACATACTCATCTACCATACCTGCCCTAGCCTTCTCTACCTGGACTCTCGCTTGAGCTTGCTCCTTGTACCGATTACATCTACAATATGAGTGAATCCCTTTAATTAGGAGATCATGACATACTTTCAAATACTGTTTTTTAAATGAAAATTTTCACAGCATAGAATCTTTTCTGTAGAGGGGTTCCCACTGTTGCTCCTTCCACACAATAGATGAATGCTTAGAGCATGCTTGTGGGTGAGTGGAGTGAACCCATCTAGTCGTAAGCTGAATATCATGCACATGCGCATGATGACGAAATTTCGAAAATGTATGCAAAAAGGATTTTCAGTATTTTGGCAACAACGCTGTATTTTTCCAGTGGTATGACTAAGTAAAGGGTGTGTGTGTGTAGTATGTATGTATGTAGCTATTTCCATGCACGGATATTTCAAGGGAATAAGCAAGGAAAGAGTGGATGTATCAACTGACGTGAAATATCCTCCAGTCTTGTGGTCGTGTAGGTGCCAGGGGTCCAGACACACCCAGCAGAAGTCATAGGAACACTGCGTGCACACACACACAACACACACACACACACACACACACACACACACACATACACACACACACACACACACACACAATTGGTAATGAAGTTTACACTTCATGCGGAAGAAGATGTACTAACACTCACTTTTTTACAAGTCATGTGATTGCAACCTTCACTCTTCTGTATTGGAGAACTGTGTACAATGAGAGGTAACAATAGCTTCACTCCCTAGTCATTGTTACTAACCTGCAGTTAGGACAAGGTTTGGTGAAACTGACGATCCACCTTGCATTGGCAGCTGCTTCACGGCCCAGTCTGGCAATAGCTCCATCAACTAATAGGAAGTTAAATGCACAGTCATAGCACACGTGTGCATTGAAAGGACAGTTGATGGTAAACATGTCAAAAGTGTCTGGTGCCTCATTTGGGAAGGAAGTGTTCATTACAGAGTGGGTTTCTCAGCGCGAATGCACAGCGAGGGTTACAGTGCTTGGTCTGTTTGTCTGTCATCCAACAATCTCACTTTTCATGTGATCATTCGTGCTACAAACAACCTTCTCAGTGGCAGAAATTTTTAAAATAGTGCATGGGGGCAGGGTAGGGGCTCTAGGACTACACTTTAAGGCATTACTGCTAGAGGTGCCCCTGTAGTTACAAAGTGATCAATTCTCACCGTCTCCATTGGTACTGATGAGCTCTGTCCACTTTTGCCAGAGTTTACAATCACAGGGTTCGTGGGGCTCCTTCATGCAGTGCCTGGAGGAGCATGTACCACAAGTTCACATCACGTTGCAGTTCCACTGCAGTACTAGTGTTCTCATCTTACCAGCAGAATCCATGACCACTCCGGCACTCCACGTTGAAACCAAGACAAATCCCACCAGCCCCCCTCTTAGAGTTGTGCTCTGTCTTAGCTCCATCTGTCTCGTCTTCCTTTACACTTACAGCACTCTCGCAGTTTGGGTACGGACACCACTTCACGGCTGAGTAAGTGTCGACAAAGTTGCTGAGATTGAGGCTGGCGTATTTCTGGAAGAGATGCTCTGGCACAAGGTCACTTATGGTCTCCTATACATGGCAACACAAGTAAAAATGAAAAATTTTATGCACTTACAATTGTTTCACAGTTAATTGATTTTAAAAGTTATAAGCACAGAGGTTTCATATAACAGACTTATATGATTGATTTTTAAAGTTATAAGCACAGAGGTTTCAATTGAAGTGTATTATAAAGCAAAGTGATGAGTATGTCTACACATTCGTACATTCTCTGTTGAAATGTCAGATGATGTAGTACTATGGATTATCACAGTTACTGTGTGTGGGACATATATACTATTCTCACGTGGGGAACAATTCTGTAGCAGCCATTATCAGGACATCGAATCTCTCTCCCCAGTCCTTGCTCGATCTCATTAGCTAAATACCTACAGTTGAGCAGAATATATGCATTGCTAACACACTTGTAACACACTCCTAACAAACTCCTAACACACTGATAACACACTCCTAACAAACTCCTAACACACTTCTAATAACCCCCTAACAGACTGGTAACACACACCTAACACACCTCACACACTCCTAACACACTATTGATGCACTCATAACACACTCCTAACACACTCCTAACACACTGCTAACATATGGCAAACACAATGTTTAAATCAAACTATTAGGGTATTTGAGGGGGTCTATTATGCATTCCACACGTACTGTTTCCAGCATTCAATGCAGAAGTAATGTGAGCATGGAACCTGGACCATCTCGCCCGGAATGAAGTCTGATAAGCAGATGTTACACTGAACTCGAAGGGAAGAAAGAGAGAAAAACAAACACACATGGGAAACATATTCTAATTAAGATTCCCTGAAATGGAGAAGATATTACGTATATTGAGAAGTACTCTTGTACTTAATAGGTATGTTGACTGCATGCATTGTCAGTCTACAGATAGTTATGTCACTAATTACCTCCTTTGTAGAGAGGGACATAGCTGCTGTCGAACATTCATAGTCTGTCCCAGTCAGCTGTACTGCATTCAGATCCAGTCCTGCCTTTTCACATGCCTCCTGTCTGTCTTGAGACCACGCCTCGTTAACGAGATCTTCAGACCAGCCTAGAGGGCACACCAAGCATAACCCTACATGTACTGGTATGTATTTGAGTTTGGACACTGGATGTGTGGGAATAGTTGGCTAGCCATAATAGATCTTCGGGTCCCAGGCTGGGGATCAAGGTGTCCTTTGATTGTTGTATGTCTTGTTCAACTCAGTTTGTGTGCTATATATCCTCTGGCTCACGAGTTACTCTCCAACCACTGTGATTGGAGCAGGGTGGCCTGGTACTGTCAGGCTGTATCAGCAGCCGGTGTCATGTTTAATGAGGTGTCCTCACTTCTAGGGGGGGTTACTTTTAATAATATTCATAGGCCTCGTAAACCACAATTCTAGTATATTTTGGAGCACTACGCTATTTACATAACACACAATACTAATCACTTTTGGAAGCCTGTGATACCTTCCCCACGGTAAGAATATGAGGATATGACTAATGTGACAAGTCTAAGGTATGCCATATGTTGTTCTGAAGTACGTAGGGGGCACTGTGTACGAGGAGCTACGCGTATGTAAATGGCTGGAAGAGGTGTGAGCTAGACCTCTAGACCTGTATCATGTCCTACCTCCCACTGGCTCACTAGTACTGTCAGGCTGATAACATAATCACATACAAGAGTAAAAACAGAATGTAGGGTGGTAGTGCTCAAAATCATGGAAACAAGGTTTAATACAAATGTACTACATGGCTATTTCTGTCTTATCTGAGTTTCTGGAGAGTTGGTTAGCCATAACGTGTCTTTAACCCACTGCCCCAGGCTGTGTACTGCTCTGGTGTATGTGTTGTTGTGAGGTTTTCCGATTCTACTTTTAGCTAGTGTGCTAAAACATGTTTTTCCATGTATATACTCACTGCTTGCACCATATTACATGTATCTATGTATTAACATAGGTAGGAAATAGGATAAGTACATTGAAGTGTGTGTATGTGCACATGTGGACTTACTATATGCCATTAGTAATGCTTGAGCCCCAAAGTCAGTAATCTGAGTGGAAAGTGAGGTTGTAGTATAAGGCATAATTAGGTGTACATGTTATGGCTCATTAACTACATTCAATGGAAACCACAACAGTTAGGATAGCAGCTGGCTATATAGACAAGTCCCACCCTCCAAATTCCATCGTCCTTATTGAGGTGAGCATGACATTGCAAGGATCTTCAGTGAGCAATGTCTGCTAACGCCCTTATCAACACATTTGGCCGATTGGTGCCCCCCAGGGGTACTGGTCGTCTCAATTTTTGGAGGCCCTCATGGGGTCAAGTGAATGTACACTATAGAGCCACTATAGTAGCAAAGCTGATTGGGACAGCAAAAAGGAAGTGGATGTGGTATTACAGGGAATTTAATGCTACTGTAGTAACGCAACAGTGTGCTGACCTGCAGATCAGCAGCCACTTGTTTAATGATGTCATTTCTCAATTTAGTTAGTGTTTCTGTGTTGTGGAAAGACTGGGGGAAGGGTAGAGAGCAACAGACAAATGCATTGGGCAATTCCATTTCTGCTGGAATAGCTTACTCGGTTCCTTGCCCTGGACATGACTACTTTGGTCCGGTTGTCCCCTCCATTTTGTGACTGCACAATGATGCAGACATTGACATTAGAAAAAGATAGTTTGTGTTCTGCCTGCACGCTAGATCTACTACTCACCATAAATACCATTTTTGATTCGAGTAGTTTAGCAATGATGAGCTGCTTGGCTTCACCAGCCACATCGCAAGGCGTCTGACCAGCTATATTGTACACAAATAGTGGAGCATGATGGGCCAGCAGCAACTGAATGCAAACAGAAGATCAGTGCTCATTCATACAATATCGACTACTATAATACCTCAACACAGAGTAGCAGACCTGATGCAGCAGCTAGATGTAGTGGAGTGTTGCTATTCTGTAAAGGAAAACAAAACAGCTTGCAATAAACCTGCGCACGCCCTGTAAGCTGTATTACCTTATCAGAAAGAGCCAAATTGTAGGGATCAGCTTCTCCAGTCCTGGAAAAACGGTCTCTCCCCAACGCCATACTGTCGCCAGATCCCCACTCACTCTCCTCACTTTCACACAGCACCCCACTGCCAATATCTTGGTGTATATTCTGTTCGAATGGGGAAAGACGATCCAACAAGAGTCTCAGCAGGTCGGCCCGTACACGGTTGGCTCGTGAACTGAAGCGGGCGGAGCGGCACACGATATGCAGCGGCGTTTCTCCGTTAGAGTTCTTCGCCCGAGGATCTGCCCCGCGCGTAAGAAACTCTTGCATGAGTGACTTCATATCGTTTCGAGCGGCGACGTGTAGCGGCGCGTCTCTGTACCGAGTCGACTTTATTGGGAGGTTGGGACGAAACTGTGCCTGCAGCTCGGGATGGCTCTGCCATAGATCCAGCGCTTCTTTCTCGTTTCCCTGTACCAGTAGCCCATTGAAACGACTTTCGGCACTGCCCATCACTCTGCTGTCTGTTCTCCATATATAGCCACGCCCACAGCGCGGCGCCCACAGTAGTGTAGCCACGCCCACATCCAGCTGACGCACTTACGCAACTTGCTTACTTGGTAAATAAAAAAGCTGCCAAGTGGCTGAAGTGCCGCTTTCTCTTTTCGTATTAGACGAGCCCATTGAATTATGGACGGGTCCAGTGCTTCTGTGCGACGGTACGTTCTTAGAACGTTTTGTCGCCATTCCCTAGCGAGTTAGCAGCACTTCGCTACACACGTATTGAGTGTGTCTTTCGTTCTTTATACGCATGTATGTGTATGATGATTTCTAGGTTGAAGAAGGAAGTCGCGGAAATGGCGACAAGTCCTCCGCCTAAATGTCTGTAAGAGACTACACTAAATCGCTTGCTGAGTAGAAAAATCAGCTCTCTCTCTCTCTCTCTCTCTCTCTCTCTCTCTCTCTCTCTCTCTCTCTCTCTCTCTCTCTCCCTCCCTCCCTCTCTCCCCCCCTCTCCCCCCTCTCTCCCCTCCCAGGGCGGCTCCAGTTGGAGACAATCTCTTTGAGTGGTCAGCAAGCATAGTGGGGCCGGAGGACTCAGTCTATGCTGGGGGGAAATTTCTACTCGATCTAAAATTTCCAGCGGACTATCCTTTTAAGCCCCCTCGGGTATGTTACCATTGTGTGGTGGTTGTTATTGTTGTCATGACTCAGGCCATGAATATGGAATAAGTCTGTGCATAAAAATGTATGTTTTGAATGCTTTGCATATAACAATTCCTTGTCGTAACAAATTTGGTCAAGTGGGTCTATCTATCAGATAAGAGCAGATTCGGGGACGAAGATTTTGTCGTGATTACGGAGGTGTCCCAATTTCAGGGTTTGAACAGTGCACAAACAAGATATAGGTGTCCCTTTTTAGGAGTCAACATTAGAGGACTGTACTACAGTTATCTGTGCTTTCTCAGCTATTAACAATTATTCTTTCAGGTCCTCTTCAAGACTAGAATTTACCACTGCAACATCAATAGTCAGGTATATGCCCTTAGTGTGGGATACTGTGTGGTAATATTCCTTCCTGTGTACTTTTTCACTATCAATACTTGTCATGTAGTAAATACGGTAGCCTGGGTTTCCCTCCTCCTGTGCAACAATACCTTTCGGAGAGTTGAAGTGGACATAAATAATTGTGGCGAGGAGACGACATCTCCTTTTCCCTTACTTGTAGTAGTAATTTGCGAGGGGAAGGAACCATATTTGTACATCCTCAGTTCATTCCCACTGATGGTTCTGTTCCATTGAACAGTAGTGTGGTATGTGTATATACATTATAGGTATTGGGTTATGTCCATTCAATGCAGGGTATGGTGTGTCTGGATATCCTCCAGGACCAGTGGACGCCTGCTCTCAATGTGGGGAAGGTTCTCCTCTCGCTGACCTGCCTCCTTCAGTCATGTAACCCAAGTGAGCCTCACGTTAACTTTGAGGATGGAAGTACCCTGATTTCAGGGGTTCAAAGTTGTACTTCCTCAGCTGTATCATGGCCTAAATATTGAGGGGGGAGGAGCTAACGGCACACCACAGAGCTTAGGGCCATGCTCCCATAGGCACAGTATCAAAAAACGGCTTGCCTGCGGCCTCATATGATTAGAACATTGGGAAAGGGGGGCTCTAGATTGGCCCACTTCACAAATTATTCAGGGGGGAGGGGGGGTTAGCCCTACTTTCTTTGCCTATGTATTCTAGTACCTTTATACAAACCTTCTTTCTCCAATCCCTCTATAGATGACCCACTAGTAGGCAGTATTGCCACCCAGTATCTCAACGATCGTGACAAACACGACAACATTGCTAGACTCTGGACTAAACGCTATGCTAGATAATGTCACCTAGAATTAGAATGTTCTCCTTCTCAGTTTGTATATACATTGTGATATGTGTTGTACGACTATCATACCGTGTGTGGTATTTTTATTGTTCCATGTGTAGGGTTATAAATTTAGTTGGCATTGCTTAAAAGGCATGTGAGGTAAATAGTGGGTGATGTGTATGTGAAAATTAACGGGGTATAACAATACACGTACACAAATGAATGTAATTAGCTCTGTCTGCATGCAGATGGATCCTGCAACCATGCGTGACCTCCCCTGTCCCTTGCTCCTCCCCCCTCTCCCCCGCTGTGTTCCTCGTCGTCGCTGCTCTCCCCGTTGCGCGATACGTGAAACCCCATCCTCATGAGCATCACTTCGAAGGGATCCACTTTCATTCGCTTCTGGTTTTCTTGACACGTCTTGTACACATCCTTCACCAAACGTGGCTCCTGAACGAGAGGAACCAAAACATACATGTGAACCATGTCCCTTAAACATTTTACCTTTTCTGCTCATTTCATCTGAGTCCTAATAAGTACATGTATATCGGACTCCTGTTTACTATATTGGGCTCCTACTTAGTATAGGTATTGCTTGTCAAGATAAAGATGTATGACAAAACATGGAAGGTGACATGAGTGGGAATAGAGATACAATCCTGGGGTTCTCTAGACTGGAACCTGTGTAATCCAGACACCCTTGGGACAGAAGAAAGTGTCCTGATTAGCGAGGTGTCCTGGTTGAATTGTACACAAACATGGCATTTGGGACAGCAAAAAGTGCCCTGTATATCGAGCTAGGTCCCAGGGTGTCATGATTGGAGGGGGTTCCCCCTTGTAATGAGGTTACCCTGCAGGCAGACATAGTATCACAGTGGAAGGCCAACATTGCTATGTGGAGATTTGGCTACAAATTGCTCACATACCTCATATCCAACTGGTTTTGGTTCCCACAAGTGAACTGTATTGGCTATTCCACTGGTGGCCAGCATAGGTCCCAACGGATGCCACTGTACACAGTTCACTATGGACTCATCTCCATGTAGCACACGTACTACGTTCCCAGTGGTCTTTTTCCACACAAACACATTTCCGTCATCACTCCCTGCGGCTATATATTCACCTCTTTCTCCGATGTAGTTGGCCTCCTTGATGTCAGTGTGTGCATTTGAGTGTCCACAGAAGCGATGGGAGTAGTCGTAAGCGTGGTACTCCTTAGAGTTCTCCCACTGAGAGAGAGGAATGTTGCGCCGGCGAGTGCCGTAACCATTACGAAAGATCATTGTCTTTGAGACTGCGAGGGTGAGGGAGGGAGGGGGTGAGGGGGTGGGTGGGAAGGAAGGAAGCAGGGAAGGGGGGGGGGGAATAATGAGAAGACACGTGTACATGTGTAGGCAAAAATGAAAAATATGCGTAGATGTACATGATTGCACGGGTACTACATAAGAAATGCAACATGTCTAAACTGTGTACCAGTTGAGAAAGATGATGTGTGTTTCCAACTTACTTGCAAGGGCATTGGCTTTGTCAAGCTCAAGCCGCATCTTGTCTGAGAATTCCTTCTCGTCTGGAAAGTTTACTCTAAATGTTTCCACAACCCTTGATCCTTCGTCGTACCAGCCCAGCAAGTGCATGAGGCGAATCCGTCGCATATGAGCCTTCTTGTGCATGGGGCACAGGATTAGCACCTTCTCCACATCACGCATGGCTGCGTAGTAGTCACCATTCCTAGGATAGTAGGAGGAGTAGAGAGGGAGGGAGGAAGGAAGAGGGAGGGAGGGAAGGAAGGGAGGGGGGAAGGAAGGGAGGGAGGGAGGGAGGGAGGGAGGGAGGGAGGGAGGGAGGGAGGGAGGGAAGGAAGGAGGGAGGGAAGGAGGGAGGGAGGAAGGGAGGGAAAGAAGGAAGGAGGGAGGGAGGAGGAGAGGAAGGGCATGGGTGATAGAACCACCTAACGTGTACTCCTTACCATTTCCTGCCATAGTAGGCAGTGGCTCTGTTGGAATACGGTATATGCCAGGAGGGATCCATAGCTATTGCCAGACTGTACATCTCTATTGCTTCTGTCAAACTTCCCGCTTTGTAGAATGCGTTCCCTCGATCCTTCACTGCCTTAACTCTCTCGTCCACATTGGCCTCCCTCTCACCCTCTTCTTCCACAGTCAAAGCAGCAGGCACAGGAACAGACCTGCTCTCGAGCATTGGATTCGCCAGTGGTGCAAGTGTGCTGGGATTGGCAGGCAAATAGGGCAGGGGGTTTCTGTGCATCTCTGCAATGTCATTAAACACGGCAGAATGATACTCGAACCTCAGCGGCTCACGGTACTTGGTGAGGTCATAAATGTAGACATTTTCACAGGACATGTTCACCAGCAGTTCAGAGCCATCAGGGCTGAATGTGACGTAAGTTGTGGCCACAGTGGGCACACCTCTCTTGCTCATTGTATCGAAATCTGTACGAGGGTTGGAGATATTACCGGGGCAAAAATAGGCAAGGTATCCAGGTACCGCCCCCTCCTTTAGTTCTTTCAATGACCTGGTGAGTCTCATTACTCTCATGTCATAGAGGCGGACATATGGGTCTAGAGCACCGACGGCAATCTGTTCGGAGCGGACGGGGTTGATTGCGACACACTTGCACTGTGTGCAGGTGGGACTGGGGTTACAGCATGGCTTCAGGTCAATGAGGACGTTGCGACATGAACCATCGCCATTGCAGCTGTGAGGCTCACGGATGTCCAGTTGTCTGGAAGAGAACAGATATGACAATCAATCGCGTCTATATAGGCTTCTGCTTACTCCTCTGTAAGCATGCACTTCTTAACCTTCACACACGAATGCTTAGGGGTGTGTGTGTGTGTGTGTGTGTGTGTGTGTGTGTGTGTGTGTGTGTGTGTGTGTGTGTGTGTGTGTGTGTGTGTGTGTGTGTGTGTGTGCATGCGCGCACTCCCTCTTAATTCTTGGAAACACCAATTAAGTTGTATGCAACCAATCAATGAGAAACTGAAGGCCTATCCTGAAGAGCTGGTACAGTATGATACATGGGCACAAGATCATGGAGATAAACATTTAACAAAGCACGAACCGAGGGGTAGTAAGTTACCAGCTATAGATCATTTGTAAGTTTTATATGTCTCCAGTATACATATTGTAGCAGATGGATCTGATGAGTCAACTATAATGCATACATTTAGCACTAATGGTATATATGGTAATATGCACAAGGGTCTGATGACTTTTCGTTTTGGAGTTGTGACCTTTGCACTTTGAAACACACAAAGTGTTTAACGGTAACTACATGTAGCTGTACATGGAGGAGAGTGCCAGTACAAGCCCAGCCTGGTCAGGGTTTCATTCGGGGGGCATTTGCTTCCCCCCCCCCTTGGGATTTGAAAAATACATTGCCACACACACGGCAGCCCCCCTCATATTCCCAAAACTCTACTTTCTCCCCCTCCCCCTACCAGAATGTCAGGATGAAACAATACTTCTAAAGGCATAATGGGGGAGAGTGCCTGGAGTAACTTCAGTTGCTTCAGTCCTTGTCTTTACATACCTTATGCAAGCATCTTCAGAGGCAACCCAGCAGAGAAAAGGGGAGTTGGGACACGTCACCACTCTCTTGACCCGACTCTGGCAACATGACCACACCTAGAGAGGGAGAGTGGATAGGTGGGAGTTGGGGGTGGACGGAGGGGGGGAGGGAGAGAGGAGTGATATTACATGGAGCACAACCATGTGGGTATGTTGTTATGAGGTGGTTGTACATGTTTTCATGGGGACAGCTGTTTCAGGCTGGTTGACCCCATCAGTGCTGTCTATGCTTAGCTGGTCTGCTTGTGGCACCAGAATATTAATCCATCTACGTGTATCAACTATTTCCTGTTCCTCTAGCTAACACAACATACAGTGACTAACCCTGGTGGTTTCCATGGAGCTGATATCATGGAGTCGTACCTCCTTGTCCTCTGCTCCAGTCAGCAACAGGTTGTCCCCAGAGAAAGGAACAAACTGGGGAAGGAGAGGGAGAAAGGGAGAGGAAGATAGAGGGAGAGAGTTTAGAACAGAGAACCATGGGTAAGACAAGGATTGGGCGAGGAGAGTGGTATGTAACTACTTCAAGAGCTGGCAAGACAAGATAATGAATGTGAACTATATGTACCTTCACAGAGAACACATTCCCTGTGTGTCCAGTTTGGACTGCAGCCAGCTGCTTCCTAGTGTGGGGGTCCCAGACAATGGCCGTCAAGTCATCCGACCCTGAGGCCAACAACCTACACAGGGAAAGTGTACAGAGTGGAACTGCTCAATCTGGACCCCACAAATGAGGAATAAACAGGGTCGACACACTGTACTATGCTGTCCCAAATACCATGTAGTGTATTTTTCAACACTTTCCAGGATATTTCTTCTGTCCCAAGTATGTATGGACTGGAGGGGCTTGTGCCACGTACATATATGAGTGTGTGCATACTAGTCTAAACTCCCCACGTGAAGACTGCAATGAATATTATTAGCCTTCGGTGTGCATGGGCAAGGGTTACTGTACTTGTGTGTGTGTGTGTGTGTGTGTGTGTGTGTGTGTGTGTGTGTGTGTGTGTGTGTGTGTGTGTGAGGCCTCTTACAGCAACCTAGAGCTTGTTCCTTTGGTGGCACAGGTTAATAAACTTGTTCAAAAACCTAACTGGGTGCTAAACCTGAAATAAGACATGCCGAAGGTTGCACTTGGCGCTTTCATTAAACCCAGGCACTAGTTGTCCAAGCTTCATGACTAACCTGGATAAGGTTGTGATGCTAAGTGTGATGACCTTCCCAATACATCTCGCTGAAATAACAGACACTCACCTCTTACTAATATCACTACAACTTCACCACATATCAAATTCTTTAGCTTTAAAAATCTCACCTCTATATAAATGTGTCTATACGCCATGTATGTATGCAGCTAGTCCCTCCTACTCTTTGTACACACAAAAAGGAGGGTACATACAAAAGTGTATAAATCAACACACACAATGCAACCTGCTATTTTCTGAATGGCCTGAGAACATACTGAGTTACATGCCACGACAGGTGGCTAGCTTTTATAAATCAGAGTCGATATACTCCATGTAGGGATACATTGGTCCATAAGTATTAAGATACAATTGCCCATTATATGTATTATGTAGCCTGGGGTGTACCGTGCTGAGTGTGACCATACCTGCCGTCTGTACTCCACTCCAGACAGTTCACACACCCTCTGTGACCCTGCATAAAACACACACCCAACAGATGAACACGAACACTCCACAGACGAAGAACTTGCCTCCAGTTGTGTTGCGTGTCCCAGTCTCTCTACCACCGAGCCATGGGCGTGTGTGTTACAGAACAGTCTCCAGTCAGATACTGAATCCACCTACACACAAAAGATACCTCACACGATTTCCAAGTCCAGCCTACACCACTATTTTATAAGTACACTGAGATCTACTCATCAGTCAATAAAGAATACATCATAGAGTCTATGATACACGGACCCTCCACTGCCCTGTTAACTCCCAATCAGTTATGAGCTAATGGTACATGCATGTCACGTCATTAGGATTCTCCCACGAAGAATACTAGACGGTGACAGTTCGTTGGTGAGTGGTAGTGCTTAAACAACGTCTCGATCTCACGTACAACGCGTTGCCTCAGGTTGAGAAGCTCTTTGATGTTAGTTACAGCCATCCTTTCCAGACTGCACACGCGTACAACCAAGATCGCACCCACGATCCGAACGGCACCGTGATAATTGTAACCTTTGACCTTGCAATAACTCGCGAGAGCCGTGAGAGACATGAACTTTGTATTATGAACCAAACAGTGTACATGGGTGTAGCTATACAACTGCTATAGAACATTGTCAATAAATCCCAGTCCTTGGAGGCAAGCAAGAGCAGCTTGGATCTTGGCTTGCTTTTTAGTGGTGCTTGGTGCAGCTGGCTGGAAAGAGCCGGAAGGGAGAGTTACCTTGATGAAGTACAGAGGGAGAAAAGTGACAACCTCTAGACCATTAACATGTTACCCTAATGGCAGTATACCTTGTAGCGGAAGCTCATTTGGTGAGAAGGACCACTGCTAGAGACTAGCTCATAGTGTGGTGGGTCCCAGTGCTTCTTAGCACATATCTCTTGCAGTGCTGATACTGGGTGTTTGCCTGTGAGAGAGAGAGAGAGAGAGAGAGAGAGAGAGAGAGAGAGAGAGAGAGAGAGAGAGAGAGAGAGAGAGAGAGAGAGAGAGAGAGAGAGAGAGAGAGAGAATATTTAAGTGTCCTCGTTTATTGCCCATCACTGCATATAAACACTGGGACATGCATGTCATGCTCCTACAGGGAACGCTAACCTTGGACAAGGAGTGTTAGTTTATTTGTTGTGGAGGAAACTTTAATAGCTGATGGAGGCACAAATTGTTGAGCTTTGTCCATTGCACTGCTTAAACCTGCAGCAGGTGGTAATCACATTGGTACAGATAGGTACATGTACAGTTCTCAAGGCCGGGCATCCAGCTGTCCCTTGATTATTTAACCTGTATGCCATTATGCTATGCATATACATCTTGTCTGTCTTAATTGTCTGTTTGTCTGGTCTGTATCCTAAGTTTGTCTGGGTTGTCTTTCTCCCCTTCCTTCGTACTTTGAACATACATGTAGCTAGTGTGCTATGCACATGTATTTCCATGTAGAAGGTATCCATGTGTGTGTAATAAAAGCCACACTCAGAAATGCATGCAAGTGCACATGTTAAATATGTGACAGTAAGTATAAAATAATGGGATTACTAACCAGCTCTGTCTACCTTCACACTCATAGGGATGGGTTCGGTGACTCCCTTGCCCATTCGACCTAGCGGCTGACCCTCACTCCAGCCCATTTTCTTCATCATTTTGATTCCAAATCCACTCAGAACTGGAGCCAGACCTTGAAACATATCCTGAGTGACATACAATGTATATAGATGGTCACAAAGACACGAGTTATTCTTGACTACATTATGTAAGTACCTTTCTAGCCCAGGCTTGGATCCCAGTTTTGTGATCCTCTCTTGTCAGAGCATTGAGCTGTTTCTTCCCTGTGTACTGACCTGGTTTAATCTGTGCTCCTGCCCACACTGATGCCTGCACATACACACCACATAGAACCTTAGGGTGCTGCCTGTAATGTACAAGCTAGTGACCGTAATGTAAGTGAAAAGTCCAGCTGCCTGGACAGAACTCGTACCCAGGTGGGAAGACAATTAGTGTTCATGGCAGAAACATAATGCTCAGTTGTCCTTATAGTTTCCAGGGATAAGTAATGATTGCTTGAAGAAAGTTGATTTATAACCAACGTAGTTATTACTCTTGTGCGTGCGAGGGGTACCTGGTGTTCCACATAGGCGAGCAACTTTTGGGCCTCTACATCTGCTGGATTCTGCTGCAATTTCTGACTGGCCTCCAGTCTCTTCACCACCAAATCACCCATGGACACCGGCTAAGTCATGTACATGTGTACATACACACATACATGTAGCTTCAGTGTCTCAAATATAAAACCTAGGCACACATCATTACATACACAGTTTGAAGTATGAGAGGCATGGCTGTGCAATTGCGGGCTTAGTTATAGCAAATTCCACTTGCCATTCACTTTTCAACAGAGTCCAAGCTAGCAAACGATTGCCGCCAAACTGTCAGATAAGTTGTCTGACCGATTCCCATTTCACATACATACAAACACACACACACACACACACACACACACACACACACACACACACACACACACACACACACACACACACACACACACATATGCTTGTTCCACAATACGTTGAGACTACATGTATGTACATTTAGAGCTCGCTAACTTTGAATCCTCCAATCAGATTGCAGAACAGGTGGATCTTTATTTTCCGTATCGCCACTGACCGTGGCAAATAGTTTGTCTCTGACTTACATGAAATCCGTGATTTCATTGGACAATCAAGCATGTGCTACAGGAGTTCGAATAAAATCGCCACCTCTTCGTGAACAGATGATTTGTGTGGCTTATTGACCACACCTTCAAAGGTAGCTAACCCGCTTAGGAAGCACTACACCGTGTTAGAACTGACCAGAAAGCTATGTGGACGCGTTGCTACGGTTTGA
This sequence comes from Theonella swinhoei, assembly GCA_963970385.1. NCBI lineage: Eukaryota > Metazoa > Porifera > Demospongiae > Tetractinellida > Theonellidae > Theonella > Theonella swinhoei. Next base: position 1,877,968 of record OZ019948.1, on the reverse strand, counting down.
AATACCTCATTCGACCAATCAACGAGCTCTAAATTAGTTATGTGTGAAGAGCGTGGCAATACGGGATTTATGAACCCTCAGGCTCTTAGTAGCATCCGAGCGTAGCGAGGACGCTACAGCCCAGGGCCTTCGGGTTCATAAATCCTGTATTGCCACGCTCTCAACACATAACTTATATGTATGTTTGTCCATAAACATATTCATATGTACATGAACGAACATCCCTTACCTTCCACATATTGGATCCTTCTTCTGTTCCTAAAAACACTCTCTGTGGACTCACTAAAATACTGTGGGTCTACCCCTGCTTGTTTCAGCCTGCACATAGCATGGTCTTGGTTCCATACTGCCTGGTGGCTGGTGTGGAACCAAGACCATACAGTCTTGATTTCAGACCGTAATCTGAAGACAAGACTATTAATTTTATTAGTCTTCAAATAGTTACAGTGGACAGAGATGCCCTCAGGCACAGAATTAAGGTGTCAAATTAAAGTTGACATGGATTATAGGTATCCTGTTCGTTGAATTACACTTATTTCAGGGTGTTCTAACTCGACAAGTTTCCTTCAAAGAAAAGTTAAATCTCTGCAAGGAATGGCATGCTAGCCACACGAAATGTGGACATTAAAAATGGCTGAAAGAGGAGGGGCAGACAACAGTATACATGCAACCCAGTAATCATCAATCCATGTGCTCAGAGGTGAGCTCATGAATAGATTGTGCGATTCCACAGTCTTTGCTAAAGTACATACACGTACATACACATACTCAAGTGTATGTCATTCTGTACCTTGAATTGTGAAAACACATTAAAATCCTCGGAATTTTCCTGGGCACCATACGTGTTCTCCTTCTGCTGGTGTTCTATCCCACAGGACACTGGGTACTGGTCTGTGAGTGGCCGGTTGGTCTGTAGCACATTGTTCTCTGCAATAATCTGATTAGGTGTCTTCCAGTTATTATTGTGGAGGACAAGCCCAGATTGATACGCTGGGGACTCAGATATCTCGAATGGAGCTCGTACAGCAGGTTCAACCTAGTAAGTATGCAACAAGTACACTACAATCAGACATCATATAGGAGATGTGGCCAAATGAAAGTAATGGGGAGTATTGCTTGATCATGAGGGTAACTGTGGAAGGTAAGCAGTGCCAAATTAGGCCCACAGTTAATGGCCGAGAGCCAAAGTGTTCTGTCCCAGAATAAAGAATGAGGAATTATCTAAACAGTATAGATTAGGGAATAACAAGTTATTAGACATATTTTGCTTTACTAACTTATCCTGTTGTTCTGAAATGCATTTCAAAGGACTTCTGAATTTGTTGGGAGTGGGGAAGTGCTGCTTCATACTCTGGTACATTGTGTATATGTATGTACTTCAGTTGGAGTACATGTACATATATACATGTACATGGTTCTGGTGCACCTTGTGTATATAAACCGGTGGTGTGCTAGACAAGTTGTGCGTATTCCCTGCTGATGAGAGCTAATAAGCTCGAAACAGCGCTGTCCAGGGATCGCTTAGCTTGTCTGGCCCCACCAGATATGTTTTTTTCATGGAACAGTCATAGACCCTCTTCTCACCTCTGGTTCTAACACCTCTCCTCCTTCGTCCTCTCTCTCTTGTTTCTTCTGAATGTCTCTACATAGAGCAGTCAACTGGTCAATGTGGACCTGCTTGGCCTTGGCAGCCACTTCCTTCACCACTACCGCTTTCTCTTCTTCGCCAGTAGCCTTGTCCTCACTACATTTGCTACTCGTCTCTCTCTTACTGGCCTCTGGTGATCTACGTGTACATGTGCAAAAAATGCATGTATTCTCTAAGCCTAGAGACTGTTGCATGTGTGGGGTATTCTAAGTCTAAGGCTGCTACATATACGCATGTATATATTTATTTTCTAAGTCTATATGTATGTTTACACACTAGTAATCCTTGGGCAGTACATTTGTCAATGTACATATGTGAGGTTGGACACTGGAGAGTTGGCATGCCACAAAACATCTTAAATCCACCATCCCCAGTTTTCAAGGCCGGGTATCCAGTGTCCTGCTCATGTGTTGTATGTCTTGTATGGGCTCTTAATTCCTCTAGCTGTTGTGCTATACACGTTTTTCATGTACATATAAAATTTCATGTGTATTGTACACGACAGAGCATTAGACACACTCATAAGAAAGGAAAAGAAACAAAGAAAGAAAAACACGACAGACTCAATGGCTTAGATAAACATCAGCTTAGATAAAGAAGACATGTAGCTTGAGATATGTGAGTTGATGTACCTGGATTTGGAGCGACTTCTACTGGAGTGTGAGTGCCTTCTTCTTCTTCTTCTTTGTTGATATGGGCTTGCAGATCTGGAGCGACTTTTGCTGGGGCATGAGTGCTTTCTCCCTTGTCGATATGGGCTTCTAGATCTGGACCTACATATGTACATACAGTGGAACCCTCTAATCAGGACCCCCTGAAATAAGGACACCTCAATAAATAGGACAGCAGGAACCCCGAAATGCTAACAACCAAACATCAATGCCAAGTCATTATTAAAGATCCTGAAAAAACTCGGTTACCAAAAACTCAGTGTGTAGGATGGATGTTAATAAACCCACAATGACTTAGCTACACAGGCAAGGCATATACAACATGCAAAGCATGTTAGACTCAAACTCCGCATTAATCAGTCATGTATAGGTAGGTCACAGTGTTGTTACATTATATACAATGTAGGTTCCTCACATGACAGAAGACCAAGTATAAGTTCTCTCACCTTGAGGAGTGGTGTGCACGTGATGACCTTCCTCCAGATACCCTCCTGCTGTAGGCGCTGGTTGAGTGGAACTGGGACTGTTTGGAACGATATGGTGACCGAGATCGCACACGAGAGTAGTAACTTCTCCTTTTTGAGCGGTATGGAGACCTGAAGGACAGGGATATCAATGTCGTAAATTAACAAATTACTGAGATTTGGAATGATGTCGCCTATACTTCTGGAATGACATGGAGACCTGCAATATAGGGAGCGTGATTGAAACATACCTGGATCTAGAATGGGAATGTGACTTTGACTGCCTTCTGGAATTAGATGGAGATCTAGAATACTTCCTTCTCCTGGAATGGGAATAGGACTTGGAATGGGAATGTGACCTCCTTGACCTGTGTATGTAAATGTAGATAGAATCAACTCATGTACTGTACAGTAGGTCTTCAATACCTTGATCTGGATCTAGAACGTGACCTAGAGTAGGAGTGAGAACGAGATCGACCTTTGTGAGGTGATCTTGATGAGCCACGATGAGGTGAATGGTGATCTCTCTTTCGCTGTTTCTTGTGCCTCTTCTTTTTCTTGCGGTCACTCCGACTGGATCGCTCCCTTCTACTCCTCCTCCTCTCCTTCCCACTTGCCTCACTTCCCTCCTTCTCTCCTTCCTCTTCATCAACTCTTCTTCTGTCATCATCACTACTAAGCACTGTCTCCTTGTAAGATACTGTTGAGTCAGCAGACATGACAGTCTTATTGTTTACATGCTCAGAATACGACTCTTCCACTTTAGAAACGGATGTCGTTGTAGTCTGACCTGCCTCCTGTGAGTTGTCTGACTGCAGTGTAGTGCTGAGTTTGATATGAATTGCCTTCTTCTCCTCCACTTTCAGATCCTTGACTAGCTGGAATCCTTCAAAGTCACTGCTACCAGAATCAGAAAAACTATCACACTCACTTTTGCTTTCATTACCCTCTCTAACTAGCACTTCCTCTTGTTTTGATTTCTCCATTTTTTCCTCCACAGATTCGGCTACTTGTTCCTTCTCACCATGTTCACTGCTTGGGTCAACACTAACACCTTCAGATGTTGTAGCATCCAATGCATCCATATGTGTTGTTTCAGAATCTGGTACAAGTGTAGTTGCATGTTCATGCGTGTTCGATTCTTGTGGGTGGAGTTTGGGGTTCAAAGGTGAGGTGGTACTGGTGGGTGGAGTATTGCTGTCCGATTGTACACATTGCTAATGGGGAAAGAGGGAGAGAATAGGAAGTCAGAAAGTGCAAACTATGTGTAGCTGTGTAGTACTGTGCATCACAAATTTACTTGGATACCTAGCCCTTACTGCTATCATTGCCTTTTCCAGTTGCTCCAAAGCAGTTTGCAGCTCTCTCTCACCCACTATAACTTCGGGAGTCTCTTCCTTTCTTCTCAATCTCTCTTTCTCTTTGTCCCTCCCTCTCTTTTTATGTTTGCCGTGATGATGGCGGTTACTGTGTTTGTGCCTGTGTTTATGCTTCGAATGTTTGCGATGACGACGCTCAGTACTAGCCATCTAGAAACTTGATGCTCTAGTGTTGTCCACGAATGATCTTTAACGGTACAAGTAGACGGTTCCAGCACATGGTAGTGGTAACGTCTGTTGGTAAGAATACTCTAATTAATGCGCAACCGCCAGTTGCAGTAGGCGTGGCTTGCCCTGCGGCCTTGTTGAAGCCGCGCACAAGTTGACAGCTTCAACTTATTAATGCACCTTTCTTTGGAGGCTTGATCAGTTATGCTGTCTTTAAAACTAGCAAGAAGTACACTAGAGGTCCTGGGCATGACACTAGCACATGCGCGCGCGGCAGCCGAGCGATTAGCCACGCCTACTGCACCGGCACTTGAGGAAGTCAACTAGTACGACAGCGAGTGGAGTTGGTTTTGTGCTGGAGTTGTTATCGTGTTATGAGTCACATTTTCCCGTCTCCAGCTGACGGAGCCATGGATAGCACTAAGGCTGATCTGGAAGACATGTCGGCGGAAGAGAGCGACCCCCTTCCGCCTCTACAGAGCCTCAAGTCCCACCCGCCCAAACGACCTCCCCCGCCACGCAGCTCATCAGCACCTTCGCACATGTCTTCTCACCCTCCCCAGGCTCCATTTCCCCAGGTTGTAAACTGTGTATAAGTTTTGGTAGTTTAGTTAACTTGACGTTCATCTCTTCCAATAGCCATCCTCATACACATCCATTCCTTCTCAGTCTCCATCTTCCTCTCCCAATACTGGTCCCCGGCAAAAGATTCCACCCCTCAAACAACATGAAATTCGCTGGTTTTACGAAGAACCCGGTAAAGCCTGGACCCCTTTCAATGGTCACGACTCCCTCAGCCTCGAAGAGTGCTATCTGAGGTGGCAAACCGACAGAAGTAGTACGGAGGGTCTTGATGTGTCTGTGATGGGTGACATGTATGAGGCAAACATACGAGAAAAAGTGTGCCAGCCCATATACTGGTCAAGTAAGTGGATGTGTATTGGTAAGTGTGCATGTGTGTGTTTCCTTATATTCAAACGTACACAATTCAATATGCAAGGTAAGCTAGGGGGAAGCTTCCCCACAAACACACTTAAGCTTCCACCCCAAATCCTGAATCCTAAATCCTCCTTGTGCGTATGTGGATGAGAGTAATGCTGTGTGTGGTACACCTTTAATGCAATATACAACAGAGCATGATACCCATTAAAACAGATGCTCTACCAATTGAGCTGCTGAGGCAGCTCATCTGCATTTCAACCTGTAAAGAGCTAGAGTGGAACCTCAATATAACAGCCAACCTTGGGACGAGACCAAGTGGTTGTTATAAAGAGGTGGCCTTATTATAGAGCTTCACTTTTTAAATGTGTGTCAATGAATGCACTAAAGTGCAGAACCCTCGGCGTGTTATACAACCGAGATGGTGCGCATGCGTAAAGCTCCTCACATACACGCGTGCGTGTAATAACTAGCTGGCGGCTCTGTACACCTACACTGCTGGAAGCGCTACAGCTTTGACCGGAGCAGTACGCACTCCTCACGTAGTAAGTGGTGCTTCGCTGCGCTGAAGTTCTCTTCGCTGTACATCAAACTGATCGCGGGTAAGCCGCAGTAGCCAGATCTAATTAGCATATTGGCTCTTTCGCTTGTGTTTCACACCATAACTCTTGAACGCAGTCGTTTCAGAGAAATCCCCACAATATTTTTGATGATCGTATGCCACTGAGTATGTAGGTTTTTTTATAGCACGATTACTCATTCGAGAAGTGAGATGTTGAGTAACAGACACACACACACACACACACAGGACCAACTACCGTAACCCTCGCTGCGCATGCGCGCCGAGGGTTAATAACTAAGAGGCTCTACTCAGTCACCAGCTGGGTGGCTGCATAACTGATGTGACTACTGAGTGAGGTTGAACTGTAGTATTTACGGATGCTTCTCTTTCTCACCCTCTCTCATAAACAGCCAAGCAAACATGGAGAATCATGCGTGGTATGTGGTTTGAGGTGTGTGGTGAGAAGTGGTACCCTCTCGAGGAACAAGACAGTGCGCGTGTGGAGTTGGAACACTGTCGAGTGGGCTGGAGAAACAGAGTAAGTATGGAAACTGCCAGCATGAACTGAACCTCAGTTAGCATATGTACATGTGGAGCTTTTGAGAGTTGTTAAAAATAGTACAAGAAGCTGTCATATCACCACTGCCAGTGTTTAAATTCATACAGGATTTTAAGTTTGGGAGGGGAAGCACTACGTGATATGTTACGTGTACAATCCCTATTATATTATTACTAATAAAATTGAGGGGGGAAATTCAGGCTAGGGAGGATATCCCTCCTTACCCCCCCCCCCCCCTCCCCGTATGAAACCCTAACTGCCATTGACCAATTCTGAGTCATTAAAACTGTGTAAATGTCAGAGAGTTCTGAACTGTGTGCATATGTATCTCACTTTCAGGCCTCTGAAGCTCAACAGCTAAAAAGACAAAGTGCTCCTGCTGAACCAAACAAAGCTACTGATGGTGTGTGTACATACAATGTACTTACACATTAGCACAATACTGTATTATAGTGCAGAGTGCACTTGCTATACATGGTGTCTTTCTATTGAGATGTTTTTCCATGTATATATCTACATGTACTTATGTGTGTAGTTGTGATGAACAAACTGTCACTGGAGAAGTACGATGTGCTGTGGATGGCCGACGAGACCATCTTCAGGATGAAGAAGGAGATCACCTCTCAGTTGTGGAATATAGTTGGAGAAAAACTTGGCAAGGGACAGACATACGGCTGTTCTAAGTCAGTTCCCATGCCAATAGTGTACATATACAGCATGTGCTTTGTGCACGGGTCCAAATAACTCTAATGTACCGTCACCAACTCCAGTAGAGCCTCTATGATTTTGTAAGGTGAATTTTGAAGATGGTATTTGGGGGCTGTAAACATTGTCCTCTTTATTGAGGTGTCCTCATTTCAGGGGTCCAGATTAGAGGGGTTCCACTGTGTAAACCAATAAAGATTCAAACATTACCTCAAATGCACACCCACAGGTTGCAGCGAGGTTACAAGGAGGCAGCGTCCCATGAGCATCGAGAACCTCCCATTGGCCATCTTGTACTTATAGTGCACGGGATTGGTCAAAACATGGATATGTCGGATATCAGCAAAGATACTTCCAGGTAGGCTGCAAGTACAATGGCATGTCACTAATCCAAACACCCTTGGGGCGTCCTAGATTGTGAGGTGTCCTGATTTCAGGGGTTGAAACATAAACATGGAACAGCTGTCACTCATTCTACACAGTACACAAATGAGTACTTGAGACTAGTGTCCCTTCCATTATAGTGCATTTGGTTACAATGACATAATGCTATGATGTAATGTACATGTGTCTTCAGTTTCCGTAGTGCCTGTGCTCAGGTGGGTAAGAAGCACTTTCCTGACGATTGGTTTCAGAAGAGAGTGGAGTTCTTACCATGTGAATGGCGAACATGGCTTACCTTGGACAAAGGTCAGAGGCTGAAAGGCAACTCTTCTTCTTTCTTAGATACATGTAATTGCCATAGACTTTATAGGCAAAGCAACATAGCGGCTCAACCAAGACAGTCATTTTCATAAAAAGAATGGGCTGCCTCAGGTGGGACTCAAACCAACGACACTGCATATATATATATATATATATATATAGGCATGCATGCCTGATATTTACTTGTGACCTTCTCCCTCCCTCCCTCTGTCCCCACCCCTCGGCCCCTCCCCCCACCAGGTATTTTGAACACTATCACTCCTCACAGTCTCAAGAAGATGAGAGGCATTATAAATGACACCATTATTGACGTCATGTATTATATGAGTTACAAGTATGGACCAGAAGTAAGATACATTTCTTCCCTCTTATTTCCCTGAACATAATAAAAAGTGTGATGGGTGTGGCCTGAGGCACTTTGCAGCTATTTTCTGTACAATTATATCAGAGTACATATCTACAATACATGTATATGTAATGTATTTTCTCCTGCCCTCCCTCCCTCCCTCCCCCTTCCCTCCCCTCCCTTCTTCCCTCTCCCTCCCCTCCCTTCTTCCCCTCCCTCCCCTCCCTTCCTCCCTCTCCCTTCCCTCCCTTCCTCCCCTCCCTCCCCTCCCTTCCTCCCTCTCCCTCCCCTCCTTTCCTCCCATCCCTTCCTCCCCTCCCTCCCCTCCCTTCCTCCCTCTCCCTCCTGGTGGGCACTCTCTCTCTCTTGATTTAGATAATGGATGGCCTTCGCTTTTCTATGCATAAGCAGTACAATGAGTTCATGAAGCGTAACCCCAACTTCAATGGTACTGTTTCCATATTTGCACACTCTCTGGGAAGTGTGATGGTGTATGATCTGCTCCTTGAGACCTGTAAAGACAGAGGAGTGGAACACATTGATGTTGAAACCATGGCAGGTTAGTAGAGAGAGATCTGGTCACAACCAGTGTGTGTGTGTGTACGTGTGTGCATGCATGTGTGCGTGCGTGTGTGTGTCGTAACTTTGAATACAACTCAATGCAGTGTGTCTTATAGTGTAGTGGAACCTCTGTAATTGGGAGAGAAGAAAGTGTCTTGTTTTCAGAGATACACACACACATGGGATCTTGGGGGGGGGGGGGGGTCTTAAGCTGTTAGTATTCAGAGTTCAACATATATCGTTATGCCATTGCATCATTTCCTCAGGGGCTAATGAGGCCACTCCTACTTCTCACAAGAAGCCAGCAGTTGAATTACACAATGCGAGGGAGGTCAAGTTCAACCCTAGCTCCTCCTCCTCCTCCAATATGCAGTCCTCTTACTCCCGGCCCATTGGACAAAATGAAACAGGTTATATTGTGACCAACAGTACATAACAGGGGGTAAATGAAATGCAAGTCGACAAAGTATCTTGTGGATGCGTTCAAAATTAGGCTGTTGTCCCTCAGTTCTTTAGTGCTCACCTTTGCACAGTAGCAGAGAATTGCATTTCTGGTACTGTGAGCAGCCTGTTAGTGAGAGTACGTTGCCTCTTGACCAGGTTTCAAGGTTGGAAGGGAAGGTGGAGTGGATGAGGTGGATAGAGCTGTTCAGGCAGAGTGGAATAGAGACTCTGCCAGAATGGAACTGGAGCAGTTGAAACAGAGGGTGGCTGAGCTTGAAGCACAACTGGGAATCAGAAAGGCAAGGGGACTGGCATTCAAAGTGAGTTGCACACATGACACTGTCCTTCAAATTTGTGACCATAAAGACATGTGCCTTATTTTGTAGGTAGATCATTTCTTTGCAGTTGGGTCCCCACTCCCTCTCTTCCTTCTCATGAGGGAACATGATTGTCTCATTAAGAAGGGGCACCGCGGGGCAGCCAGTCTACTGCCAACCTGCATTTGCAAGAGAGTCCATAATGTTCATCACCCTTCAGACCCTATCGTTAGTGGTAGTATGCATACATGTATACATAATATACATAATGTACTATACTACTGATTGTTCTTACACACATACACATAGTAAACTTTGTAGAATGGGGGGTCAACTCTAGAGTCTGGCTGCTGATTGAGGCCTAGGATAGGGGGGCAAAACCATTTTAAGGGAGATAAATTGCCCCCCTAGTCTCCCCAGTGATCTATATACTTGTGTGATCTTATTGTATAGGCATATCGTCTTGAGCCACTTGTCAACGAACTCTATACAAATGTCAAGCCAGTCAAACTGGATTCGGCCGGCTCTAAGCCCAGTAAGGAGTCTGTGGACCTAGCCCAGGGCCCCCGTGAGGAGAAGGCACCTGTGGCCAACAAAGGCTGGTTTAATCTCTTCTCTTCGTCAAAGAAAACTGAGCCCACTCAGACCAAAGTTCCTGAAAAGGTGAGTATAACACATGAATACAATCAGTCAAGCTTAGCTCTATTATGTAACTCTGTTTAGGTGGTAGATGATGACAAGACCCTTCGAGTAGAAGGTGAGTTTTACCTGTTCTCTGCCTATGTTCATTAGGCCTACAGTTTGTTAACTGTCCTCTTTACAGACCGTCTGAAAGAGCGTCTGGATTTTATGCTGCGAGAGAGTATAACTGAGAACAGTTATATCAGCTCCCTCACAGCCCATCTCAGCTACTGGTCCTCACAGGATTGTGCCCAGTACGTCTTGTTGCAGATATACTCTTACAAGTCAACTGACTCACAATAAGTGTTTGTGGACCTGCTTCTTGCTATATGGATTTGCTGTAATAGGTCGTATCTCACTTTGTAAAGTGTGTACTGTGTAGCTATATATAGTGCTTAACAATGGTTGAAATAGAAGTAGTCTATGTTGACCTACAGCTATATATTTCATCTGTACCGCTGTCGCAGTAATGAGTCTAGACACAGTGTGCTTCATTCATGGCCTGCTATACACTTTTTCTTTTAAGCGTAGTTGTTGGGGCAACAACTGTTGCTTACAACAAAAGCACATGGTTACCCTTAGAATGGTACAGCACGTGACGCAATGCGTTGGTGAAGTGTGCTACTGCGTACGTATGTTAATGTACGTACGCAGCTGAAAAGGCATAGAGGTTACATCATGGCCGAGGGAAGGCGAGACTCGCAGCAGACCTGGTCCTATTACGACGTAATGGTTATCGGTAAAACTGGCGTGGGGAAGAGCACCGCCGCAAACAAACTTCTAGGCGTGGAAGACGACAGGAGCATTAACTATTATACTCGCGAGCCGAGGCGACGTAGCAGTGCAATCAAACAATGGGGAAGTCATTATGCGCAGAAGACGGCGAAATCACCCTGCGATCGACTATATTTTCTGACTGGAGACGGCGCTACGGACTCGGTGACGAAACACTGCCAGTTACTCTCTAACGAAGGGACAAAGTTTCGCATCCTCGACGTTCCGGGTTTTGCGGATAGCGAGACCACGAAAGAGGTGGGTGTCATGAAAGGAAACCTTCAGGTGTTTCGCTGGATTGTACGAACTCAACAAGAGCACAGTCTCTCGTTTCGTCGAGTCTTGTATTTTTTGCCTATTCGTGGATGTCTCGAGCGTGCGGATGGGATACTGCAGGAGGAGATTACAGTCATGTACCGGTATTTCGGCCACGCCATCTTCGACATTATGATTATTGTGGCCACGAATCACAAAAGAAAACAGCACCACGGGTTTACCGATGAAGATCACGCGGACACTAGGCGTACGTTTCAGCGCGCCTTGCAGTTGGCAATTCGGGGAACCACATACCGCCCTGTCCCCCCATTATTTACATCCCTCTCGATGAAGTTGACGTGGCGGGGAAGATTATAGCAGCGCCCGTGCACGGAGATTCGCTACTCGATACATCGAAACTGGAACAGAACGATCAGTTGTTCATGTACAGCATCATGGCGCAGGAGTTCAAAGCGAATTCAGGCACGCAGTTTCAATTCCAGGACATCTGCACGAAATGCGCAGTGCAAATACATTTCGAACAGTCGGAAATTGGAGATCGCCCCGTGAAAGTGGTCACGGAAAAGGGTGAATCGATCGCGTACAATAAATCGTGCTGTCATCCACTTTTCATTCCGAAGTACAGCAAGCTGCAGAAGTTTGCCGGAGGCTGTGCGCATGTTGCGACTGCTGGCATTCCTTATGTTATAGCTCGAGTCCGCGGTAAAAAATCCTGGCCTGGTTTCACTAATTCTGATGAAATATGTCCCATCTGTGGGCACGGTCCGGGATCTGATGGATGCTCGAAAATGGACACTTACGTAGAGATGAAAACAGACGACGGAAAAGTTAGACATGTGCGTGTTGATCACTCAAAATATATGGAAAAACTAGCCCTACACCTTGAAGAAATATAAATACTCTATTCATATATCATACGCCAAAATTAACTCTTAGTTTTTAGTGTCATTATACGTACTCCATTTCCAGTCGCATGCTACGGTAGATGGCATATATAAACTGTATCCATAATCACGCATGCGTAACTAGCCATACCCTAGCCAGCCCGTAATGGCCCCGTCACAAACCAAGGCACGGAGAGGCAAATTACCTAGATGGGGTACCCCCCCAAACCCCCCCTAGGCTGGGGGGGGGGGCTGCGCCCCCCCAGGCCCCCCCCGCCTTGGCTAGTTCCGTAAGCGCCCATGGATCCTCCGTGCCTATGCGCATGGGCGCGTAGTTTATATATGCCATTAACCCATGCTACGCTGACATGCATAAATACGCGGGGGTCCGCCATACGTAATCTATGCGCATGCGCACTATACTCAGAACGTGCCCCCAGATATCGGTGGGGCGTTGGCCAACACTCTTGTACAGTTGGCGTGAGTATGAGCTCCAGTGACCGTTCTGACGAAGAGGAACAGACTGATAGACAGATATACTACGTCATCAGCGACTACACAGCTGTCGAAGATTCTCAGGTAAGTCAAAGAACGTTCTCGCTCGAGTGGAAAGTATGTATAGCTATAATTGTGTGATTTCTGCAGCTGCTATATATTTATTTTGGCCCTGTCTAAACATAACTGTCCTCTATTAGTCCACCAACAAGATTTAATTGGGCACTAATCCGTTTCCACATTCATAGGCCAAAAAATAGAAATTCACATTTAGTTGATAGCTTCTGTTTGTGTGCCAGCAGCTCTCCCTCACCGAAGGTGATGAAGTGACTGTCGTGGAGAAGGTGAACGACACATGGTGGTGGGCAGAGGTGGACGGTATAATGGGCTACATTCCAACCAATCATCTCTCAGACATCTCCCCCGTGGAGGGGGAGGACAGGTGGCAGGATAATGAATATTTCTCAAGCTACAACACACTTGTAAGGACAGATTGGTTGATGTATTTCTGCTACAACTTTTATTCAAGTCTGTCAATTTCTCTACTTCTAAGACATAGTACCTACCTCTTGCGTAGGTGGCGGAACCATGGGGGGCACAGGGGGCATGTGCCCCCCTAAAATTATTGGCGAGCGGAGAGAGCCTGGCACGTTGAATTCGTATGTGGTGTCAATGCACATGCATCGATATTACGTGCTTGCTTTAATTCTAGTAAGTATACATGATAATGTATTGTATAGCTACCCTTGTACCTCAGGGTTGCTCGTACCTCTCTATATCACCTGTGTTGGGAGTTAAAGGTCAAATTAAGCTACAGCTCATGCGGAATGTGGTAATCTTATACATGTACACAGAGAAGCTATGGTCTTGTACCCCTCTAAACCCTACAAAGTTCTGCCACCTTTGCCTTGCTCAATTCAAACAGCTTATTCAAACTTTGTGTAGTGTACTTGTTCTAATGCTGAGGTAGTGTTACATTTCTGAAGCATGACAATAATTGCCACATCACTGCTAAATGCCTACGTAATGAGTGCCATGTTGCATGTGTATAAGTGGATTCCTCACATACTGCATGGCAAGGAAATAGGAAATTGAACAATTTCTACACACGTTACGTTTTGTTCCATTCACTAATGGTGTGCCTGATCTCTTTCTGTCTCTTTCTGTTTGTTATTTTGACAACTCTGTGCTCAGCATTGAGAGTGTAATGTATATCATAAACAGCTTGATGATTGTCACTCACACCCACACACACTAGAAGCTCCATTTGGAGATGCTGAGTGATAAACCCAGGACACTGGCTTACAAAACAGCCATACAAACAGCTAGACCCTTCATAGAGGGAAAGGTACAGTACGTAATGTATGTATATTCCAGGATATCAGCTAATGTTTGTGTACATACATAGCATGCCATATACATCTGAGATGTATCTATACATGTTTGTGTACTGCTACTGAATCTGAATCCTTTTACTGTAGAAGTCATTAGGTAGCACTCCTACACATGCAATGTAGTAGAAATGTTATAACAACCTAAGTAGGAGTGTCAGCTAGGGACAACTGATGCAATAGAATAGGTTACGCATCATTCAGCTTGTTAATGATCTAATGTGTTAAGATGTACGTGGTTCCAGGTGGTGCTGGATCTGGGGTGTGGTACTGGAATCCTCTCTGTATTCTCTGCCTGCCTGGGAGATGCAAAGAAGGTATTGATCAAGTCTATAGCTAGGGTATTAGGTCGGCCAGTGGGGCACGCATAATATAGGCCTGAGCCCAATCTGCTCACCATCTCACTACTTTTTATGTTTGGAAAGAAAACTATAATAAAAATTGCATCACCAGACAACCACTTCTCATTGTTCTCACTGTCAGACTAGCTGGCAATGCTTATAGACAACAAGTAAGTAAGGTTGGCTCTCCATTATCAATATTCAAACATGCTACATGTGCTAGACTGCCTGCTGTGCAGTTGGTTGATAGATCATATAAGACCCCACGAAATATGATGAGTCAGGTGCAGTTTACGTCTGTCCTAATTGAAATCTCCCAACAAATGTCCCAATAAGCCTACTTCTATTCCAGCAGATTGGGCACAGCTAGGCCTAATGTGCCCATGTGCACACCATGTGTTATTGCCTAGTAGGCCACTTTTCAAATGGTGAAGATTCCATTTACCTCTTGTGCCACTGTGCAATGTACAGGTGTATGCAGTAGAAGCTAGTGACATTTCTGAACAGGCGGAGAAAGTAATTATCCACAATCAACTCTCGGACAGGGTGTCTGTTATTCAGAGTAAGGTAGAGGACTTGCAGCTGCCAGAGAAGGTGGATCTGATTGTGTCTGAATGGATGGGCACTCTACTACTGGTATATGGTACAGTATAGTTATTTGCATACCCCTTTGGGGGAAAAAAATCTACATTCGTAACTCCCCACAAAATAACACATGCATGGGTATTTCCATTCCTATACAAAGTAGATTCTGTAAAAAAGATGCATGCCATTTTTGTGCTCAGACTGGCCTGTATGTGGTATATATCTGTGTATATGGTTTTCAATGTCAATCTGTTCTTATACAAAGTAATTTTTGTGCTCACACACTATTATATATGCATACATTAATGTACATGTAGACATACACACAAGTATCTTTCTGCTGAAGTATACTATGAGGCTGCTATCGTGTAGCAATGTCAGGCAATACTTGGTAGCCACTACATCTTCTGTGAGAGTATTGTTTAATAGCATTTGCCAAGTCGGTCAGCGCCACTTTGCAATTGAATTGATATCCAGAATGTGATACTATCCAACGAGTTAACCTGTATCCTGCCCACATCAGAACTAGGGTGTGAGAAATCATAGGGGCAGTGATAAGTGCCCATTTCAGTAGTAGTAGTGCAGTATAGTGTCCTCGACTCCAGAAATATAATACAACACTGATGATACCTATTACCATGGTGTGATAACTCAGTGAAAAGTTAGCAATTGTTGACTTACAGGGCCTCATACAGCATATACTGAATGAAAATAGTATGAACACGAGTGAAGCTATAAGGTAAGAAGAGAGAGGTACTAGTACTCTCAGAATGAGGTCCAATAATGCTACAACTGCATAACCAATTATAAACAAAGCGGCCAGTGCTCTGTAGTCCCGAGTCCCGTTCAAGCCATCCTTGAAGCAGTTTTGAAGAGCTTCAGCAAATGCTCTGATGGCCAGTCGTTTTCTGATGCTAATATATTGTGATAGATACCCATAAATCCTTGTAGGATATATGAAGAGTAGTATGGAAGGGATTAAGTGTAGAAAAATTAAAGCAGCTACTCCTGTTATAAAAATTGGGATATGCTTATTGCTGAACCACGTGATGGTAGGATTGTAGCACAAAACATTCTTGTAAATAGTACCATCGGTACTTTTAAACACTTCATTTTTACACACAAGAGTGTACACAGTGTATGAGAGAGAAGAAGCCGAGAGCCATATAAATGTAGCAAAGGTGTGAATAACTGCATTACTGGTCACGGATGTAATGTTGAGTTTTTTGAGAGGAATACTAATGGGCTTCCAGAGGATGTGAATAATTCTGTAGTTCCGTGCGTGTAGTTCCATGAGAATGCAGGTAGTGACAACAAGTACTACTGGATAAATGGCTGTTGGTAAACGAAGCAGTTGTATATGAATTCCTGTAAGTTTTGTGCTAAGGCAAAGTGGTGGGATCACAAACCTAAAATAGTGCAGTATCCATAAGTCACATAATGTCAGTGAAGACTGCAAGAGTATTTTAATTGGTTCAGACACATGAGAATAACTGTACTCATATAAATATGAGAAATGTTGTAAAGTGATCATGTACACCTGACAGAATATCACATACCCTAACAAGGGACCAGCGGTGATATTGAGGTGAAAAAAGAGTACACACATGAAAAAAAGTGTGATTGGAATAAGTTGGAGAGAAAGGTAGAGAGATACATTGTATCCTGTAGAGTGCTCTGTACAATCAGCACACTTACTCTCAAATGAGAATACTGCAGGGCCATATCTATCAATACACCTTCCACACAGCAAACCTTTTCTGTTGTAAGGACCACACATCACTTCAGTTAGGTTGTCAGGATCACTAGGTAGCTCAGAGAACAATCCGTTTGTGTTATTTTTGGCCACAAATTGACATAAACCAGCATAGTAGAGGCCTTCTTGTCCAGCATAGGTCACACAATGGCCATGAAAAATGCTCACTTTCTTTTCCTGCTGGTTACACCTGATCATTTCAACTTGCTGTCCACACTCACACTGTTGTTTAGCATTGTTGAAGTAGAACCACGTGGGGCAGCTTGTATTACTGGCTGATACTGGGTTCACTGCAAATATAATAGTACCACATAGGACAAATTGATGCCATTGCAGCCAATTGATCATAATCATCTTCGATATAGCTATCTATGTAACTGCTCTCTTTGTAATTGTAGTCTCAACATTTGAGAAAGTAAAGTTGGTTAACATCCGCCCACCAGCACTCACATGATTAAAAATGAAAGTAGAATTCTGTACAAGAAGTATGTAAGATAAAATGCATCTAAAAAAGGTCCCATGTTTTCATTTGATATTTACCTGTGAGTGCATTATGTTTATGTATGTAAAAATACTTACTGGAAAAATGTACATATTTGTTGGTTTTGCTCTTTCCAAACTTATCACTCTGTCCTGCACAATTGCATGCATATATGGACAGTATACAAGAAAGTATGTATAATCACGAGGTGTATAGTGTGATAATGGACACATGCTTCATGCCATCACCCCTGCTTGCATACTGGACTATGTTTCTATGATTTTTGGCACTACCATCCCTATTTCCTAAACCTGTTCACCTTTCTGGTTTTAATTCTGTAGTTTGAACTAATGATAGAGTCGGTGTTGATTGCAAGAGAGAAGTGGCTTAAACCTGTGAGTCAGTACATATCGACAGTTTGTGTTCAATGATGAAGTAGTGTGCATGCAAGTTCCTAAGTCAATGAGTCTTTTGCCATTACAGGATGGTGTGATGTGGCCATCAGAGGCACTCCTCTACCTGACCCCATGCTCTGCTCATTCTGTCTACACTGACAAAGTGGCATTCTGGAACGACGTGTATGGATTTGACTTCTCTCCCCTCATGTTAGTTCTATTGTCATGGATAGCTGTTGTAACCTCTCTAATCCAGGCACCTCTGACATTATTATGAGTCCTGATTTCATGGAGTTGAAAATTACTCAAAAGTAGAATTTGAGACAAAAATATCTGTCCTGTGCAGTGTTTGAAAATTACTCTAGAGTGGAATTTGAGACAAAAATATCTGTCCCTTGCAGTGTTTGATTTGAGAGTACTAACATTGAAGTATATATACCCCACTTATGTGAGTGTGAGGATGGATGATAACTCTTCCCTCTTCTCTCTCCCTCCCTCTCTCCTGCAGTCCAGTGTCACAGTTGGAGATTCTGGGTCATCCCCTGCACAATCACATCCTCTCTGAAGACGACTGTCTGTCACCCCCGGTTACTGTTGCCTGGTTACAGCTAAAAACTACCAGTCTTGACGATATTGAGGTAAACCTACAGCTAGTCTGTTGATCCTATCTGGTATGTCTGTATGACCAATATCTTTACTTGGCAGAAGATCCAGTCGAGTTTCAAGTTCACAATAACAAAAGATGGTATACTTAAATTAAAGTAGAACTTTCTAAAATGTACACCCTTGAGGCACAAGGAAGTGTCCTGGTTAGTGAGGTGTCAGTATATTTGTGAGAGCAAGATGTGTCCTGTTAATTGAGGTGTCCTTATTGCAGGGTGCCCAGTAAAGAGGAGTAAGTAGTACAGTTTCAATCCTGTGTGGTGGTAAAAATTCATTTGTGGTGCTGGTATTTTACAGGTGAGTTTCACGGTTTTGGGTCGTGGTTTGAGGTGAGCTTTGGTGACATTCCACCTCAGTATGAGTATAAGACTGTCACTCTCTCCACTGGACCAGAAGCTCCGTGAGTGTGTGTGTGTGTGTGTGTGTGTGTGTGTGTGTGTGTGTGTGTGTGTGTGTGTGTGTGTGTGTGTCTATCATTTTGTCAGTCTGTCAATAGGCCTCCTTTGTGTGTGTGTGTGTGTGTGTGTGTGTGTGTGTGTGTGTCTATCATTTTGTCAGTCTGTCAATAGGCCTCCTTGTGTGTGTGTGTGTGTGTGTGTGTGTGTGTGTGTGTGTGTGTGTGTGTGTGTCTATCATTTTGTCAGTCTGTCAATAGGCCTCCTTTCTTTCCTTGCACACCTCCCTCTTCTCATCTTTATCACAACACAGCCTCACTCATTGGAAGCAAGACCTATTCATGATAGACACACCTCTGACAGTTGTCAAGGGTGATCAAATAGAGGGAGAAATATGCATACGTAGGAACAAACTGTGGAGACGGCATCTTCGGGTCGTGATCTCATACACTCATACATCCATATCCCCAGACTCAATTCCACAGGTACAAGTGTAACATGTGCCTCTTGGCTAGTGTGCTATACACATATATTTTTCATGTACACACTTAATCATGTTGACAATGCTGTTCAATAGGAATTCAGGAAGGACTTTGCACTCTGGAAGTAATGTCATTCATCCAACAACCTGCAATTTCACCTGCTTTTTATATCAATATCCACTTTTCATTTCAATATCCTCAATGTAGCAGCATTTTTAATACAACTCAAACATATCATTATGAGATATGGTAGCACTGTATGTGTGGTAGCTATGTAAGTGATTGACACAAAAGTCAAAAATCCAGTACAATAGGTTTGAAAGTAGTGTATAATCATGTACGTACACAAGTTTGTATTTATAACATGGAGTTATGAAAGTCAAATTAAGTACATTCATGTAGCTATATGTATTGTCAGGATATGTATGGTCCTGCTGCTAGTAGCAGGTTCTTCCTAGTGAAGTGGAGGCAGTGGATGGGAGTGGACTTAGTAGGGAGAGTTGCTAGAAGACTGTAAAGGAATTGACACACATACACACAATCAGTGAATTGTCAAGTCCACAAGCTGAAGTAAATGGTGGATAGCCATGCGTGTGTGTGTGTGTGTGTGTGTGTGTGTGTGTGCGTGTGCGTGTGCGTGTGCGTGTGCGTGTGCATGTGCGTGTGCGTGTGCGTGTGCGTGTGCGTGTGTGTGTGTGTGTGTGTGACTAATCATGAATGAGGTACACAAAGAAGTCACCTTTCTTGGGGTTCAGCTCGATTGCCTGTCTCTTCAAATGTCGATGCATCCCACAACTTCACACAGTTATCCAGACCACCTGCATCCATTGGGCAATAGAGTTGCTACATGTGATAGATCTATTTAAACCTCACATTGGAGTTGATTTTTAAATTACTGACATTATGACCAAACTGTCTGGAGACTCATGCTTGGTTTCTTTTAGTTATTTTAGTACTAGCATGAGGGAGGAACAGATGGTAAGGATTTGCTTGTGCATACATGTATGTGGGGCTCTGCCAATGATTGTGGGTGCGTGGTCAATGGCAGTATATAATGCTATGGTAGCCTTATGAGTATTACTATTATTAGTACTAGGATGAAGAAGATCAACACGTAGTTTGTAATTTAAAATTCAACCCATGTGAGTGCTATTCACTTGCATAGTAAGTATTGCTACTGTTTGTTGTGTTCACCTGAAGCAAGAATGTTGCCGTCTCTACTGAACATGAGTTGGTAGATGGTCTCTGTATGTCCCTTCAGTTCACACAACTTCTGTGCTTTTCCAATATCCCAAACCAGAATACGCTTATCAGCCCCTGATGACAGATAACATGCATACACAAAAAGGAAAATAGTGAAACGAAACATGCACTGCAATATCACTGTAAGGTGCATAAAAAACATGACTCTATTTTAAAGGGATAAACCAACAAAGTTGAGTCATTGATACTGAAAAACAAACTTGGGATTTGAATCCACTCAAAAAATATACACATATGTGATGAATGGCAAATGAATGAACAGCTTGCTGAGTAAATACCCCGTGGCTGTGCACACATAGAGAGGAGTTAAACAATCTGTCATCCTGTTAGTCTACTGCTTGTCTGTCTGTCTGTCCATCAATCTGTCTGTCCATTTATCAATCTGTCTGTCCATCCATCCGTCTGTCCATTTGTCTGTCTGCCTGTTTATCCATCTGTCAGTCCATCTGTCTGTCCATCTGTCAGTCCATCGTTTGTCTGTCCGTACATCCATCCATCAATCTGTCCGTCCATCTTTCCTTCTGAGTGTCTGTCCATCTGTCATTCTGTCATTCAATTAGTCAGTTGGTCGGTTAGTCGGTTAGTCGGTCGGTCGGTCGGTCGGTCGGTCAGTCGGTTGGTCGGTCAGTCAGTCAGTCAGTCAGTCAGTCACTCAGTCAGTTGGTCAGTCACACATAATTCTCACATTAAGGCCTACCTGCCGATGCCAATAGTTTTCCATCTGGTGAGAATGCCAGAGCATGTGTGGCAGCTTTGTGACCAGTGAATATCCTAACACAGTTGCCATTGATGACGTCCCAGAGTCGAACACTCTTGTCGCACGATCCTGTTGCCACATAGTTCCCATTGGGATGAAACTTCACAACCTGAGGAGAGAGAACACACACAAACACACACACAAACACACACACACACACACACACACACTACAATAATGGTTCTTGTGGGTAAAATTGAAACCAAATACTTGCACATTCCTTTAGCTATTGTGGTATAGTTTTACTGGCTGACAAATCATCTCAACTCAGACTTGTACATTCATTAACTGAGTGCACACACACAAATATCTCCGCTGCTGATATGCATGAGTGAGGCTACCTGATTGGTAAACTTCACATTGGGGTCTACCAGCTAGCATATACTCACGTCAACATCACTGAGGTGTCCAGCGAGAATTCTGAGAGGCTGTATGTGGTCAGTGCTCCAGATTCTTGCTGTGCGGTCATGAGACCCAGAAACAAAGTAGAACCCGTGTGGACTGCACACACACACACACACACACACACACACACACACACACACACACACACACACACACACACACACACACACACACACACACACACACACACACACACACACACACACACACACACACACACACACACATTTTCAGGGGGGCAAAATCATTTTAGGGAGCAAATTTCCCCTTGCCCCTCCCCCCAGAACCCCCCCCCCCGAGAGGTATTTACAATTACCTGAAATTGATACTCCAAACTGGATAGTTGTGCCCTTTGAAACACACCAGACATGTATATGACTGCAGACTCCACAGCCGCACTTTACCACAGAGAAGGAGAGACCTAGTCAGCTGCAAGTAGGCTAATACCTTGTTATACTACTCACCTGTACCATCCTCAGAGCCGGAGGCTAAGAAGCTGTTGTCAGTGTTGAATGTTGTACAGTACACAGGTCCAGCATGTCCAACCAACACACGAACATCACTCCCTGAACTAAATTACAACCGTACATCTCCATCTGCCTGAATTCTATGTACGAACCACTAGGCTGCATGAACAATCACTCCAAGAGATGCAGGGCAACAACGACAACATAACAGAAAGGCAAAGCAACACAACACAACTCGCCCGAAACAGTCATTTTTCAAAGAAAAATTGGCTGCCTCGGGTGGGACTCAAACCCACGACCATCAGCTTTCCAGCGATGCTCTTACCAACTGAGCTACTAAGGCAGCTCAGCTGGCTGGGCTGAATCCTGCATACAAATCAGAAAGCATCTCAACCTGATAAACAGGTGAACTCAAACTTAGTATTTAGGAGAAGGCCACGCAGCAAGACACCAACCCCCAAACCAAGTATTGTGCATGTACATGTGTATATATGTTGTATGTTGCATGTCTTGTGTGTATTGTTCGGTTTGTTGGGGTGAGGTTTATGGGTTCCTTTCTTTCCTTTCGTATTGTTTTTGTTATATACATGTTTTTCCATGTACACATATTTTATCTGACCATGTGTGGGGAAGGCTTTCAGCAAACAGTGATGTCTTGACATGGAAACACTATGTAAACTAGACAAATGGCAGACAGCTTCTTCGGGATTTTCTTTCTATGACGGTTGTTTATTGAGAGACATGCGGTTGATATGGGTCACTGCAACATGTACTTGGTTGCTATGCTGTACTGTACGGTAGTGGTTTACATGTGCATACCTCATGTCCAAAATCCTCTCCATTACATCCTCTGTGAAAAAGTATACACACAAAAAATATGTGGGAATTTGAAGTGTGATACATACATGGAGTTGATTAATTAAACGTTTGGAGCGATTGAAATATACCTACAGGTCCTTCACACAGAGTACACATTACATAATCTTAGAGGGGAAAGCTACCACAACAACAGCACTAAACGAATGAAGTCAAATTAGCATGAAGGAGTATGTGTACATGTATGTACCTGCTGCTAGTGTGATTTGCTGCATTTGTGCTGGAGACTTGAGAACATAGAGTTTCTTGGGGCTGAGGGACCATACCTTAATGCGAGAGCTGCTGAATGCAGCGGCAAGGTGACTTGAGTCATCTGAGATTGTCACTGCTGTCAGGCTGTGTGTGTGTGTGTGTGTGTGTGTGTGTGTGTGTGTGTGTGTGTGTGTGTGTGTGTGTGTGTGTGTGTGTGTGTGTGTGTGTGTGTGTGTGTGTGTGCGTGTGTGTGTGTGCGTGTGAGTGTGCGTGTGCATGTGCAGGGGTTGCATCAGTAATAAGGATGTCACCATTATAACCCGTCCCTCCATATGGATCGACACACACTACACCCGCCACACACCACATATGCAGATGGTGGTGCTACTACACTCACTCTTGGTAGGTATTGAGGAGAGTGTAGAAGCAGACAGATGGGAGATGATCGGAACTGAGACCAACACACTTTGCCGATTCCTTGAATGCTGTAAACTTGGCCAGCTGCTCACAGTCACGCCTATACATGATAGTGATATGTAAGCCCAGAGGCGCAAGTCTAGTTGTGCACATGTACATACTGTTTGGGGAGTGGTACCCTATTCAATGGTGGAGCATTTGGGACGTTCGCTGATTTCCCCTTCTTCCCTGTGTAGTATTAAACACACACACATCATAAGTGGTGGAAACATGGGAGGGGGGGCAGGGGCCACAAAATTCAAAGTGTGGGGGCATTCCCCCAAACTTCAGTGCAAGTTATAATCAAATATGCAGCATGAGGTTAGCGAATTAAGGATCAAACGGTGTAAAGTTCCTGCCTTATATGCATACATGTACATTGCAGGTGATATTTCAAGTGATTGAGATGAAATTAAACTCTTATATATACATGTATACTCCCCCAGCCCCACTAAACAATGAATCTTCCACAGCCAATGCACATGATACAGTGGAGGGAGTATACATACGTCTGTTGTTCACATTCACAATCACATACCAGTTGATCCCAGGTAATCCTTCTTCAACTTCTTTTTCTGGAAACACAAGAAAAGGACATCTCATCATTCCTTTTACTACCATTTTCCCCTTCTCCTATGTACACCCCCCCTCCCCCGCCCCCATCTACATCTACATGTATGTACATGTACAAAGGCAGCTGCTTGTATGTGTAATTTGGCCCAGACAGTTGAACTCTTCAGTAGCTCAATTGGTAAGACAATCTGTCTAGAATGCAGGGCATTGTGAGGTTGAGAAATAGCTCGGATGAATTGTGTTGTGGTGCATTGCTTTTATTCTCTGAAGCTGGAGTACATTTTTTCTTGCCACAACCACCGTCTTTTCCCTCACTATCCCATACACTTACCCCTCTACATGTAATTTGAGATTCTCATCATCTGCCAACTACAGGTAGGTACCTACTACCAATGGCCCGACTTCTCATCCTCCCCCTTATAACCACTTCATCCTCCCCCTTATAACCACTTCATCCTCCCCCTTATAACCACTTCATCTTCTCACTCACTCCCCTCGTGTATGTATAATTGCATACCTTTGGTTTCTCATCCTCAGCCACCATTTCATTCTCCTCCTCTTCCAGCTCCTGAAGAGCTGCTACAATGTCTGGATCTCTTGGTATCCCCCACAATACCTTGCTCTTGTTGGCTATACCAGACACACACACACACACACACACACACACACACACACACACACACACACACACACACACACACACACACACACGCACACGCAACCATCACAAAGTGTGGTGTATGTAGAAACAACAGGATGTGTAGGTAGAGTAACTCTCATGCAGTCAGTGGTCTACCAGATGAATGCTTGGCATTGTGGGTGAGTGGGAGTGAGCCCGCCTAGTTGTTTTTCTTGCACATATACATCTTGTCATCTTACGCATATACATCATGTCAAAAAAAAACACAACAACATGTAAACAACGGCCCTAGGGAAATAAACTTCCTCACAGCAGGTGTATATCTGAAAATATACATGGTTTATACTATGTTGAATATTGATAAACCTGCACTTACCATAGCAACATATATACTAGTTGAATGCAAAGCATTGTTGGTGAGCGGGAGAGTGCGCATGCAAAATTAGAAGCACATATAATATTATGGTATGTACATCGCCCGTCACATATAAATATATATATATATATATATATATACAGAAAAATTGGCCCATTGACAGGAATGCCTGAATAATTGGTGCATACGTACATATCAGTGTGAATTATAATCCAATAATACTCTACTCATAAGGCTACCATAGCATTACTGCCATCGACCACACACCCACAATCATGGGCGGCACCACACATACATGTACGCACAGGCAAATGCTTACCATTTGTTCCCCCCTTACCTGAGGAACATAAACTTACAATACGTTTGCCCCTAAACTCCAGCCAGCTGAAGATCCTCAGCCAAGGACTGAAGTTGACTAGGGCATGAGTCATCACCATACATTTTTTGTTTACGCGGATCCCAGACACCTACAACATATTCCTTCACTAACTGAATAAATTATCAAGGTCGTATTCCCAGAATTCCTAATACATATGCAGTTTTTTCTATACTATTATGCTTGTCAAAATTCACCTATCTGTCTCCTAAAAGGTCCCTAAGCTTCTCCACAAAATGACTCCAATATTACTATAGGAATTATAATCCAATATATTAGTTGTAGAGTCAGATAACCTATATCTCAGCATACTTACTGATACACTATCTCAATGTGATATGATGTGGGTAGCAGTATTGGTTTCATAGGGATAATGCATTGTGATATAGAAATAATGCAAGCCTACCTACACTATGTGCTAATTACTTTACTGACAAGATAGCATTTCACATGTTTTTATTCGGAGTGGTATCATGTAATAGGCTAACCCTTTGCAGAAGCCTCTCCATCCATTGCTCCTGTCGCTGCTCGGATATCAATTCTTGTCCGTGGAGTCCCATCAAACACTGAATAAAGCAACTTCAGTCATGTAGACATACACCATAACTATCATGGTGTTCAGAGTGCATGTAGGTATGCGTTTGAATTCCCACCTAAGGTAAGTTCATTTTTTAAATGACTGGCTTGGACGAGCTGTGATTTGGAGTATAATGCATTCTTCACTACATGCTCAGTTCAGACCAAGCCTCACTACCCAGGCTGCACCGGACCTAGTCTCGTACTCTCCCCCAGCACGACATGTATACAAGACCTTACCATCCAGATTTAGAAACTTCTCGATGATTCTCAGAATCAAAGTCTCATTCTTAACCTGCAAAAGTACACACAAGTTATTGTATGTACAGTGGAGCCACATTAAAGTGAACACATTTGAATATAAACAAGCTAACAGCGTAGCTAACAAAGGATTGGCCTAGTGTATCGCAGAACAATGATTATTGTACTAGTGAAATGCTAAGCATTGTTGGCGAGCGGGAGAATAATTAGAAGCACGTATATACGGCATTACGATATGTACAGTGCGGATTACATGAAAATCGCCCAATCGGAGGGCTCGCTAGTGTCCCCCGCTATGGCATAGTTCCTCGTAAAATACCAGAAATTATAGGGTGATCCCCATGAGTTATTTTAATGAAGTTCCACTGTTCACATATTATGCATTTAGCGCAGATTAGGGCTCAATCCCATTCACAAACCCAAATCACACAGAATGTATGTATGTACATACGTATACAGCTTGTGTCTGCTACCTGCAAGTGCCTCTCCAGGCATTGGAATGAATCACTGGACATTCTGATAGTGAATTTGCTCTTGCTACATTGAAACATTAATCAACATGCTGTATACATAAGGTATAGTCACTCCCCTTCATGTGTGCCACTCACGTAAAGAGTTCAACTAGTTCGTTGTTGTTCAGGTGTAAAGGTGATGTAATGCTCTTTAGCCGTAGGAGTTCCTCGTCATAAAATGACTCCTGCTTGCTCCGATAGAGAGCAAAGAATGACTGGGCTGAAAAATGAGATATTGTAATATTACATTGGGAAGGAACATGCCCTATTCTCTCTGCTTGCATATGGATTTCTGGTTGTGTGTGCCATTTTTGACCTTTGAACCCTACTCTCATTTCTGCTGAGTTTAAAAAAACGTAAATGGTGTGTATGGGAAGAGCCGGAGACGAGGCTAGATATCTGATGCCACGGAAATCAAGGATTAGCAGTTATTGTTTGAAAACTGTAGCTATGGTAACAATACCCAAGTATTTAAACAGAAACAGGAATTGCTAGTAGCCAATTCCGGAATTGCTAGTAGCCAGAGTTCTGTGCTAAGTAGCTCGGCTAGTCCCAACTTCCCACTTCCTTTCACTACTTCCTTCCAAAAAGGTCCATGTTGAGGTTTTCTTGGAGTACTTACAGTATGTCCATTCAGGATACACAAAGGGATAGCTGATGATGTAATTGCTATGTTGTATCTAGCATGGAGTTAATTTCCCAGGACTGAAATGCACAATACATGACGAAATATGAAATTCTCATCCTGACTGACTTTACTTGCTTCAATCACTGTATATTGATGTGAGTACATCTGTATATTGGTACGAGTACCTCTGTATATTGGTACGAGTACCTCTGTATATTGGTACGAGTACCTCTGTATATTGGTACGAGTACCTCTGTATATTGGTATGACTACCTCTGTATATTGGTACGAGTACCTCTGTATATTGGTATGACTACCTCTGTATATTGGTACGAGTACCTCTGTATATTGGTACGAGTACCTCTGTATATTGGTACGAGTACCTCTGTATATTGGTACGAGTACCTCTGTATATTGGTACGAGTACCTCTGTATATTGGTATGTATATATACCTTGTATATTCATGGATACCTTCTAATGAGTGTCCTCCTCGAATTAAATCGAGGTAGAGATGGACAAACACAGGATAGAGAAGCAGAGAGAGCTCAGTCTGTAAGGGCATACACATTACCACAATATCTATTATTAATTTGGCAAGGATAACATTGTTGCTTAATGCATAGTCCTATTACTCATGTTACATTCTTGGCCGGAACTAGATTTATCCTAGCAAAACATTAGAACTAATTCAAAACAAAAGAGGCTTTTACTGCACATTTGCATATGAGGTATATACATGATTGGATAAGTCTTTGTCGTAACTGATATGGCCCAGCCACCTGAGCTGCCTCAGTAGCTCAGTTAGTAGAGCATCTGCCTAGAACGCCAATATTGCAAATTTGAGTCCCGCCTGATTAAATAGTAGTTACATGACCTTAATTGGGGTGCATGAGATGCATGGTCAAATGCACCTTAATTAAAGTCATGTAACTATTTTGTTGGCAACTTGACTGTTGGTGGATTCTGGATGTTCGTGAGAACTTCATCCCACCTTATTACATCTCTCTTCACTCTCACTCAGCCACACCAATCCCTTAGCCCGCAATAAGCTTCGTAAAATCTAGTTGCTGGACAACATCCAACAAATACTCATGTGTTACTATCATTACGTTGTATACAGCATACCCTGTACATGTCTAGGGACCGCTCCACAAACTCCAACAGACTGCAGAAAGAAACATTACAAGTCAATACACCTACACTAGGATATTTGTGCCACACGAAGCTGTATTACATAATAGCGAGCATCTGTGTGGTAGTGGGGTGAGCAAAGCAGTGCTAAATGGCTTAGACTTGGCATTGATTTTCAAACGACATCTGACTCTGTACATACTCTAACTACATCTATGTGGAGCTATGGTAACGGCAGGTTAATATATATAAACTTATCAATATTCAACATAGTACAAACCATGTCCAATCAGTGTATATTTCAGATATACACCTGCTATGTTTATTTGCAATATACGTGTGTGTGTGTGTGTGTGTGTGTGTGTGTGTGTGTGTGTGTGTGTGTGTGTGTGTGTGTGTGTGTGTGTGTGTGTGTGTGTACATTCCCTAGTTGTATGGGACACTATACACTACAGTGTTTCATAGAGGGGTACACAATAATACAATAAGAAGCATACGTTTGTGCACTAACAATACTTCAAAAGCTTCATAATTCACCACAGGGCATTTAAAAGTTTCTTGGTGGGACATCCCTCTAGAAGGGATGCATGTTGGTAGAGCATCTGCCTAGAATGCAGAATGCCGCGGGTTCAAATTCCGCCTGAGGCAGCTCATTCTAGTACCTCTGTATATTAGTTTAAATAATAGTTACATGACCTTAATTGGGTAGGTACTAGAGGTACTAGAATGCAGAATGCCGCGGGTTCAAATTCTGCCTGAGGCAGCTCATTATTCTTTGAAAATGACTGTCTTGGGTGACTTGCATTTATTGGGTTGTAGTATTGCTTTAAGAGTCTTGCAGTTTGAATATTTCATGTATGCATGCAAACTCCTACCCCCCCCCCCCCCCCCCCCCCCCCCCCACGAAATCGTACAGGAAACCCTGCTATTGATGTGTACACTACGAAGAGGCTAGCTACCTCTAAATAGGGTATCTGTTGATCAGAAGATCTATTACTTCAACACAAATACCCACCACAAAGGTCATTCCATGTGCATTACGTACATCAATTTAAGAACACCATGCCAAGCTTGGAAGCTCTTTTGATCAAACATCAAACAATCATCAAACATACACCTTATTACAATCGTATTCCATACATGTACCAATTTCAAATGAATCAATAGCTTTTCAGTATATAATGTCGCGTATATAGCAGAGCTTGAAAGAGAGCAAAATACACTCATATACAATAGTCAACACATGTAATATGATAAGAGTAGGCATCCCCCAAAAAGGGGTTGTCAGAACGATTGAGTTACAGTTTTATCTACTACTGATTGATAGGGAGTGAAAAATGCTACCACATATATAATGTTTGACATACTATTAGTGTTCCAACTGATGCAAAGAAAAAAAAAGCAAAAAAGAGCGTAGTTGGAGAACCAAATTGGGGAAGTCAAAAAGTATAGATATCAGCACAAACTTGTATTTTCGGTTGAGGTATAAGTACATAGGTCGAGAGTAAGTTTCAATACTTGTGTCACTTGAGCCTACAGCAATGTTTGTTTAAGATGAACATTTGGTGATTGGTGCATGTATGACCTGCTCAAAGTGAGCTTTGGTTGAGGAGTTCTAATCTTGGTAGTCTGAATGGTTGCATTTTTGTCTCTCTATAGACTGGAGTGTTAGCAGCAAAGGCTCGAGTTAAGCCCTGGTCTGGGTAACTTTGAGGTGAGAGAAAGTGGCGGTGGGCATAAACATGGCACCACCCGTTGTAGAGAGGGAGAGAGTAGTGGGAGATATTGAAAAGGGACTAGTGAGCCGAATAGGACTGGTACACGATGTGCTGGTGGTGGTGGAGCTCTTACTCAGTTCCTCGATGGTGAAGCTTGTCTTCGGCGAGGGAGAACGTTGCTTTGGAGAGAACGAAGGGGATCCTAGAGACACGAGACTGGAGGAGGTTGGCGAAGTTATGGAATAGCAAGAAGACGTGGAGGAAGATGACTGCTTCTGCTTCTGGCGTTTGTTACAAAACCACACGCGCACCTCCTCAGGAAGAAGGTCCAGTTGTTGGGCTATTGAGTCAATGGACTGTCGGTTGGGGCGAGGGTTCTGACGGAAAAATTCATCTAGAGTAGATTTAGTCTGCGGTGTGAATACAGCTCGTCTTTTGCGCTTTCTAGCTGTCATCACAGGAGGATCTGAACTACTTGATGTCACAGACTCAGGAAATTCTGTCTCTTGCAACCATTTTTCCAGGACCTGCTTGATGGCGGCAGCATTCGTAGCACTTAGTTGCATCTGCTCAAAACGACTGATGGTACTCTGGGCAAAGTTGCTGTACCCTTTTTGAGCCAGTGACTGACCAACTGAGCCTTGTGTATAGCCGAGACGAATCCTCTTTGTCTTGAACTCCTCTGCAAATGCCTTGAGCTCCATGTATTGTGGTGTCATCTCAGAAGGAGGGATGGAAGCAAGTGTTCGCTGAGGGGGGACTGGGCTGAAAATTCTCATCTGTTCCCCTATAGGAGATTCCATGGGCTGTCCAGTACTTGGCTCAGCGCTAAGAGCCATTTGAGGGCTTGAAAGACTACTTCTAGACTCCGGCGAAGGTGTTGTGCTAGTAGGGATTGGTTTGCTGGTATGTGGCAAAGTAGGAAGGCTTGTTGGTTTCTTGGGACTAATGACAACTGGCTGGGTAGTGCCACTCACTAGTGCTCCTGATGGCATGAAGGTCAGCAGTGGAGTGAGCATCGGAGGTAGGCCTATGCCCCGGGAGGGCAACATGCTGTAGATGACAGAGGGGGAGATGGAGGTGACAGGGCTGGTGGAAGACACAGAGAGTCCTGAAGCGACAGGCACAGGCTTGACAGTGGAGGAGCCCAGAGCCCAGAGTGGGATTGGGTTTTGAGAGAAGGGTCCAGTGGAAGTGGCTGGTGCGGTGGTGGTGGTGGTAGGTTGAGCCCTGAGAGAGGCTCGGTCGAGTACAGTTGGAAACTTGAGGAGATGATTGGGGAGAGTTCCAGGCCATGACACACAGCGCTGCTCTTCACTCGGTGTAGACATTTGAACAGCAATCTCCTCTTCATCTTCTGATTCTTCCTCTTCGTTGTAATCATACAACTGCTCCTTCGTTTCGGAGTCATCATCTGGGTACTGGGGAGCGGACTGAAAGTCAGTCTTTGTAGGGGTGGGGGGTGTAGGAGCAAGTCTGTGTGGGTAGAACAGGGGGATAGAGAGAGAGGAGAGAAGGTGAGTCAGTAGCACAACTTCTGTTTGCGCAATCCCATTGGTAAAGCGTGTCTTTTTTCAAGAAAAAGAAGTCTTTTGGGCCGAAGTTCAAGCAGATGTGCATGTACACATGTACATACATGTATGCATGTATTATATATACATGTATGCACATATAGACAGAAATGTACAAATGTACATGTATTTCAGCAAGAAGTACACGTACATGTACACGTATGTTACACATCTGCCGAAGTACTACAAATTCCATACAATTATACTGCTACTATTGTACATGGATATTAGGTAACAGGAAACATCGCCACACAGAGAGAATATCAGGCATAGTTGAATCTATCCCCCAAATACATGTAGAGGTAGAGGAAGAGAGAGAGAGTGAGAGAGAGAGGGAGAGGGAGAGAGACTATACATACAGTATGTTACCAAACTCACCTCAAATATGACTCCTTATACTTTGCAGGTTCAGCATCACTGTACAGAACAGAGAAAGACAATAAAGGTAGTAGTTCTGGTACATTATACATGTACATGTATGTGTACAGTTTACAGTAGCTGTAATGGGTGGAGTAAACATTCACAACATAGGACTACTGACCTCTGTGAGACAAAAGCAAGCTGAGCATTGCTGGAGGTATCCATCTGAGATGCCCCATCCAGTCCGAGTTCCCTCTTCAATGTCTGCTCTGTCTCCTGTAAACAAAGTAAAAGTGTACATGTACATGTTGCTCTGCGCACACCTTTTTTCGATGTACATATATGAAGATGGAGATACTGCATGTTGTGATTGGCAATATGGTGTCTGTGTGTGTTTGGAATATAAACGTCACAGCCTAGCTGCCAATGATGTTGGCAGAGCACAATAGCATTAGTGAATGTGAACTTGGTATATACATGATGAATCAATGTCAACACCACTTTAGGCAATAAAATTGCAATGTACACACACACACACACACACACACACACACACACACACACACACACACACACACACACACTCGACGTTGCACAAGCTCACAGATGATGTACATGCATTGAGCATGAGCATATGTTACTCAATATCACATAGATTGTATGTACATGCTCCCCTGCCAGTAACCCACAAGGCTTGAGAGCACACACGAAAATACAATATGTGCAGACAAATGGTAGACAGCTGTTTAGGGGCCGGTTCAGTGCTGTGAAGCTACCACTTCCAGCTAAATAGCCTAAATAAGTGAGATATGACTTGGCACGTAATGTTGCTAGGAAAGACCAGCGCTTCTGATAGAATGTGAGGGGGTGTGTGTCCTTTGTAACAAGACAACAATTTGTACATCCAGAATAATGGTTATTGGATACGGGATAAAATATATCACACACACACACACACGTACATGTACATGTATGCTTAAAGTTACATGTAAATGTAGGGAAGATAACAGGGCACCCACATATATGTACATGTACATGTACTTAACCAATTCAGTGTGTGCTGAACAAAACAGTACATGTACACGTATATTTGGTTGGGAATAAAAATCAATATCACATGTACATGTACGTGGATATTCTTGTCACTAGGCTATAGCCTTAGGCAAATTAACGACGATGATCTTCTGCAGTCATTGCTATCACACAATTCACGGGTATTCGTCCTAGCCTAGCTAATATAGTTCCTTGACAGAGCTAACGTATGTGTGGTCACAGGTTACGCCACAAAGCTAAATGTACGTGTATTTAACAGAGAATTAATCCCCGCTGTTTCACCTTCAGTTGCTTATCCTTCAGGTAGTTCAACACCGATGCCAGTGCCTGCTTGTCAGGACTGCTCGTTTCTAGTTGTTGGGCCATCACACGATCCAAACTCAAGTCGAGTGT
The DNA here is from genome assembly GCA_963970385.1 of Theonella swinhoei. Taxonomy (NCBI): domain Eukaryota; kingdom Metazoa; phylum Porifera; class Demospongiae; order Tetractinellida; family Theonellidae; genus Theonella; species Theonella swinhoei. Next base: position 1,844,316 of record OZ019948.1, on the reverse strand, counting down.
TGGGAGTTATACGAAGTTGAAGACATAAACTGGTAAACACGACGGGACTTTGGCGACGTTGAGCGTCAGAGGTTGACACTGGTCGAAAGGGACGTAGTTGCTGGCAAAATCAGGCCTAACTCGTCAGGCAAAGCTTCAGGAAAGCCGAGTTGGCTCCCTTACTCTATCTCACCTCTACAGGTATTGTAACACTGACAACACTGAAATTGGGCCGCGCAACACAATATTTATAGCGGACGTGACACGTATTCTGCAATTCCATTCGATTACTATGCAAATTCCGCGGCAAATTCTATCTGAATTCTTTCGTATATAGTTTAAAACGAAGTGTTAGCTTTGCAAGGCAAAAGTGCTGTATAGCAGATCTGCAAATACAATCTTCCAACAAAAGGACGGTAAGTGCGCTCAGTAAATTATAAATCACCATTGGGGACTGGGCACTAAATAGAATAACAAGCCATGTGAACAACTAAGGCGCCATTAGCCTGCTCTCTCTTAAATTGCATTTTAGGTCACATAAAATGCTACTCTCAATAAGGAGAAGCCTTTTGTAATTTCGTTTTTATTGTAAGGTGATTAGCCAGGTGTGACAAATTTGATTTGTGCAGGAATGGAACAGGGATCTGGGGAAACAAAGGGTGACCCACCAGCTGAACATGTTGTCAGCAATGGATCTGAAGAAGTGGTGGAGCAGTTGGGAGAGAATGAGGAAGACGGAGAGAAGACGAAAGATGCTGTACAAGTTAATGTTGGTACGATTTTTGAACCAATGGTGTTGAGGTCCTTTTTTGTTCTTGTTACACAAACACAATGTCACTTTCAGTCTCAATATATGGTATAATGGAGTATTTCAATATTTTTCTACAGATGAGAGTGAGCAACAGACTTTGGAAGGAGGTGGAGAGATAGAAATAGCCGAAGGAGAGAAAGCGAAGGAGAAGGGGGAGAAGGTGGAAGAGGGTAAGGAGGTGAAGGAAGAGGAGGAGAGGGAGGAGGAGGAGGAGGAGGAGGAGGAGGGGGAGGAGGGGGAGGGTGAAGAGGAGGAGGAGGAGGGGGAGGAGGAGGAGGAGGAGGAGGAGGGTGAAGAGGAAGAAGAAGAGGAAGGAAAAGAGGAGGAGGGGGAGGGTAAAGAGGGGGAGGGGGAGGAGGAAGAGGGGGAGGGGGAGGAGGAAGAGAACGAGGGAAGGGGTGGTGCATCAAGGAGGAGAAGACATGAAGCTAGTGAGTCAGAAGATGAAGCACAAGTAGAAAATGGTGAGAGTCTGCCTATACATAACACTCTTACTTGCAAATTAATGTATATGTAGGTGATGAGGAAAGAGATGGGTCGAAGGCTAAGTGGAGGGATGATGAATCGGTATGTACATACTTCTTTGGAAAACTGATGTGTACAAAAAACATCCGTAATTATTCTTCTGTAATATTGTGTGAGGGTACATTTGAGAGTGTAGAACTTGTGTACATGTACAGAAAGATGGAGATGAAGAGGGAGAGGAAGAGGAGGAAGGAGAGGGGGGCTGGGAGGAAGAAGAAGAAGAGGGGAAGGAGGGGGAGGGGGGCTTGGAGGAGGAAGGGGGAGAAGGAAAGGGAGATGACGATGAAACAAGCAGCCCAATGTTTGTCCCGACAAAGGGATTATACTTTCAACATGATGACCGTCACACTGAAGTAGATGACGAGCAAGAAAAGAGGTTAGATTTACAGATATGTGTTACTTCTTGTTGTTTACTTGTTGTTGTTTACTTGTTGTTGTTTACTGTTGGCTTTAAATTAGATGGTGGGATTTTGCCTAGATCGGCTTGTGTAGTTTGTGGTGGATGAATACTGAAACCACAACTACTCAGGCCTGCCTAGGGTATGTAAGTCTAGGCCATTGCCGAGCAACTAAGCATACACGGCACTGATGAAGGCCAACCAGCCCGAAACAGCTGTCCGCCGTTCGCTTGGTTTGCCCTTTTTCCATGTATAGGTATTGACATGTACCCACTATCACGGGTGAAGTCTTACACATACAATTGTTAGTAATGCTTCTTTGGGATAAACATTAAACTTCCCCTCCACCCCCCCCCCCATTTGTGAGTAGTTTTTAAAGAATTCTAAAAGGTACAGTCCACATGCCCACGTACTGGTCAATGATGTCATTTGCTATATGAATATTTATAAATGTATGTCATACACTTGAGTCATCGAGGGAGTGTCTCAGTTTCTTCACACACACAGTTTCCTCAATATGTGTATGTGTGTCACTATTCTCCAGTGGTGGGGGTGAAGAAGTGGTAATACACACGCGAGCCGACAAAGTGGAGAAGTGGGGACACGACCTATATATAGAGGCAGAACAAGGTCCCAGAGAACAGTGGGAGAAAGATAGAGTGGGTACCTACATGTAAATATCCATCCTTGTGTCCACTGATAGAGTGTAGGCTCATTGCTGTACAGTATCTAAACAATAATTGTTATTGAGCAGTAACACAGCAAAAGACTCCTCTGATTTAGTGGAATATTTATTCTTTTTTTAGGATTCAAAGCACTATGCAGATAGAGAGTAAGTGACTTGTATAATTAAATATGCTCTATAGAGTGCATATATGTGCGTGGTATGTGTTTAATGGGCAAATGGGAGCGAGCCAACCTAGTTGTGTCAATGGGCCGATTTTCTATATATTAGTGACGGGCACTATACATGCCGTAATATATTATGTGTGAGTTCTAATTTTGTGTGTGCGTGTATAGTGGATTCACTCCTACTTGCCCACAATGCGTAGCATTCCAGTAGTATTACATGTACATTGCAGGAAGCGTAGAGACCAGAGGGGTCAGGGAGGGGGCAGAAAGAGGACAATGGGAGACTACTTCCAGTCGTTGGGGAGCGGCGGGGATGGAAGAAGAGGAGGGAGAGGGGGTAGGGGGACACGAGGAAGAGCGGGGCAGCAAGAAGGGGAGAGAAGGGGAGATAGACGGAGAGGTGACAGAAAGCCATCAAACAATAATAAAGAATCCAAGTGAGCATACATATAACATTTGACCCACCTGTCTTTCTCACATAGCTAGTGTGATATGCACATGTATTTTCACATACACCTACGATGTGTGTCTGTATTTCAGGTGGAAAGGTGGTGAGAGAACACACAGTTGGGGTAAGCCTAGCAAAGAGTCTGAGCTACCACCACAGACAGAGGAAGAGTGGGATAGAGAGGAAGGGAGGGATGGAGGTAGAGAGAGTAGCAACACAGAGAGAGAAAGCAGAAGACCAAGTGGACGTAAGGACACAAGAGTAAGAGACAAGGGAGATCCAGAAGTCGAAAAACAGAAATCAAGAGACTTGTCATCTCAGTCAAAGGAGGAGACAGCACCGTCCACAGAGGCTGATTCATCAAGAATATTTCAATCACGTACTTTCTCTCTAACAGCAGACAAAAGGTTGATTGTTACATCAGACACTGGAGCATCGGTTGGCCGGGCAAGAGGAAGAGGGAGAGGTCGAGGGAGGGGGAGGGGGAAGGATAAGGAATCCCTTACTGTTGTAGGTGCATCGAGTATGTCAGAGATACAGGAAGACACACGGGTACCAACACCTGAAGTTACTCCAGCTGAACAGTTTGCGGATGCTCCCATTGAGAATACCAGCAGCAGCAACACCAAGGTAGAGACAAGTGGAGTGGCAGCAGTGGCCAGTGATGCATCTCCACCTCAAGCCAGCAATGTTCCTGCCTCAAAGCCAAAGCGATACTCTTCGCGGAGACAACAGAAGACAGGTGTGTATTTTAACACTTACAGAAAAGCAAAAAGTGTGTGTGTGTGTGTGTGTGTGTGTGTGTGTGTGTGTGTGTGTGTAGTAGTAGTAACCAATGGGTCATTGGCTACACATGCACACAATGGGATTAGATGTCTGGCAGTAACCAAAAATGGTTAAATGTTTCCAAAACATTCAATTTACACCTGTTACTGATAGGATGACATTAGCCTCAGGAGATCTGTGTGCCTAATTCAGAATTGTTACTCATTCTGGCATCACTCATTGCCTTGTGTGGTACATATCCTCACAGCTCCCCAACTAAAAAGCTAGACATTTAGTATGTAATTGATCAAAAGCATAAAGTATGTACTTAAAAAATGTTTCATCTCCTGGAATATCAGATGTGCTTATCTGTTGATATGTATGCTATATCCTACTTGTGCATACAGTGTAATGTGTGTGTGTATACATACAGGCCAATCAGATGTTGATCATACCACTGAAGACCCAATATGGGATGCCCAGCAAAGTGTGGGGGCCTTCCAGGAAGCAGGCAGTGGTGCTGGGTTAAAACCAGTTCCTTTCCAACCCCCTCTACAGATGCAAAGTAGAACTGTTCACACCAGTCAGCCTCCACATGTACAGCCCATACCTCCTGGTGTTCAGGGGCAGGTTGTTGACTGGCAGCAGTTTGAGGCTCAGATGAACTTGATGTGCCAACAAAATCCTATGTTTTTCCAGCAAATGCAACAGTTTTTTTGGACTCAAGCCATCGCTGCACAGCAGCAATTGCAGCAACAACCGTTTCAACAGATTCACTCGCAGCAATTTCAACACATGCAACAGGCCCAGCAGGTACCAACAGCAGCTGCTGCAAACTTCAACAGGCCATTTGGAACTGCAAGTGAGTATAACGTAGTAAATTTCTCCGCACCGCAAGTTCTGGATCTGCCACCCGATCAGAAAGGTAGTGGACCTCCTGGTACACAGTATATTGGTGCTCCTCCCGGAGGTTTGTTTATTCCGCCACCGATGATGACACACGTACCACACAGCGAGGAGACAGAGACAAGTCAACAGACACCTAGACCGCGGAACGCAATTCCAATTGTCCCTCCCAAGGTACATATATAATGTGCCTACATCTGACCTAAAAGCTTTATGTAGTATTGGCAGGATAGCCAATATCAACTGTAATCAGTATTTGCATTACTTTGTGTTGTGATTGTCCTCAATGGTGTTTGATATAGTCAATACTTAAAGCAAGTGCATAAAAGGTACCTTGCAATAATTAGTGTTGTGTGAATCCTGTCCAAAATAGTAACCAGGGCAACCTTTATTGTGACTAGACTTCCTGAAATCTGCATGAGCTTTTGAGTGGTGCAGTGATGCAACTGGAACTGTGATAATCAGAATTACATACCTGTGGTCTATTACGTGTAAATAGTTGGGTTAGTGTGTGCCTGTGAAATATCCGTTCCTCAGCCCAAAACACTACCACACCAAACACCATATGGTATGGAGGGAAGTCCTTAGGACAGTAGAAGGTATAATGTCTCCCTACTAAAACCATATAAAGCATACACACTCAGACTGTGTGTATATTTTGGTGGGTGGGTTTCCTTTTTTAGTTCTTCTAGCCAGTGTGCTATACTATATACAATGTGTGTATATATCATTTATTACCTAGCCATATTGCCCAGCAATGTATAATTTCCTATTCTGTGCTGGGCAATATTTTCCCATATTTGCCCAGTTATATTGCCTAGTCAATTTTAACCAATTAAATTTCAGAGCGCATTGCGCATTGCGGGTCCACCTGTATTATTAGCAACGAGTGAATGGTAAAATGGCGAAGTTTTAACACCAGGTTGAAGATGAGCTAGGTAATAAACAGCTTATTACGTGGTTTATCAGGCAATATTGCGAGTTATTGCACTCGTGTGTGAGTATTACCCTCGCCTTTGGCTCGGGCAATACCTCACACACTCATGCAATAACTTGCCATATTGCCTGATATCCCACGCAATAAGATATATATATATATATATGCCAATCCTTTCTGCAGATTCTTATACTACATATGCAACAATTTTCTTGCAAAATTTCATGGCTATAGCTTCCCATTTTACTTGATGCATTGTATGTATCCATACAATTCTTGATGCATTCACTTGTGACTGTTTCCCTCATATAGGAATAGTACCTGAACACCTCACACCACAGATCACACTGTTCCACTGTTCTGCTCCATACGTGTATACATAATTCACTCACTCTTTGGCATGAGGTGATGTGGAGTAACTACTTTTGTATAATTTTATTATTGTTGCAAACTTGTAGATATTTTATTACACACACTGTGTTCCTATCTTTTTTATGACTATTTAACCAAGTAGAATATAATAACAAAAATATACGATTTGTAATGGTATTTCCATAGAGTGTTATGTACACAGAAACCAAGCATAATAATTACTCTTCCTTTTTGGGAGCACTCCTAACTTCCAAAAGTGGCAATCCACCATGATACTGCAGAACGGAAGTGATTGTTTTGTGTGGTTTACTTAGTTCGTCATTGCACGTCATAGGTTGGTATAGGCAAGCAATCATTGATCTGGAACAATGCACATTCTTGGAGAGTTGGAAGTATGTGCCTAGCAACATGACTGGCATCATTACTTAGCTGATAAACAACAAAGGTATGTGCATGTGTATGCTCCCAGGAATTGGGAGCATGCATACACTACTGCATACACTTCTGCATACACTACCGTACTTCTTGGTATAATGATATTGATGGCATTCACATTAAGTATGTATTAAGAGAGTGGGAAGCAAGATTCTGTGTGAGTGCAGTGGTCAGCTAATCATGTATTTAATGGTGGGGGCTTACTCTTATCTTTGTGGTGTGCTGGAGGAATTCCATCCGTACCCGAGAACTGTAAATGTAAAAATGGTATGAAATTATTGCATGTGTTTATGTTTATACATTGGAATGTAGCTACATTATACACCTCAGTACGATGTGTAGGTAGGTGCCCATTCCAGCAAACACATGCCACCAGGCATGGAATTGAGACAGAGGGCCTAATAAGGGGCCAAATGAAGTAGAGCGACGGAACTCCCTGTGCGAGAGTGATGTACAAATAAGGCAGAAACTGGAGGGAAACATTTTGTATTTACCGCAGACTTAGACAGAAAATATTGTCAATATTCCACAGAATAAAACCTAACAGATATCTGCAACAAAAATGAATACATATAACCTGGTGAATTTAACGTGGTCTTCAGGCTCCCTTCTTTTCTGCACAACAATTGTGCATGGCCTTTGACCCATCAGGATGATTGCATGCTAATGAGTAACCCTGAGCAAATTATTCATTAAACCTTGCCCATTATTCAAATCTAAATTTCTTCCCTATTATCAAATCTTTTATTCCCAAATTTCTTTCCTATTATCAGATCTTTTATTCCCAAATTTCTTCCCTATTATTCAAGAAATAACATCCAATTATTGTCTACTGATGGGTCAAAGGTCATATACATTGTGGCAGCTAGGAAATATATAGAGCCTAGAAAGAAGGCTGTGCATACCTGTTAGATGAAATTAATGTACACTTACACCAGTAAGGACATTGTAGCAAATGTGATATACTTCCAGGAAGTGTAATGTCTGTATGTAGTACATAGGTAGGTCATTAGTACAAAAATGCATTCAAAGTGACGTTGGAATCAGTGACGAAATTTATTAACTATTGGGTGTAGTTCTATGGTGGTCTTGCTAGAAGAGTGTTCAGTATTCTACTCATATCTTAAGACATATAAGGGCAGTTATCTCCAACGAGCTGCCTTGAGTGCCCCAAGGCATGCAAAACTAACATGTAATGTACATACTTGATGCAATAGAATCCCTGGACTGTCAGTGCAAATACCATTAGTCCATATGCTACTTCATGAAAAGTAGGATCGTTAATCACTAGATATACCTAAAAAGTAACATGAGAGTGTTAATGCATGCAAATATTTTATGCTGTAGCTTCACTACCGTGGAGACTATGGAAGGATAGATGACAAGGAGTGCGGCAGTCACGTATGATTTCACGCTCCAGCTGCCTTTATGGCCCATCTCATATCTTGGAGAGAGTAGAGGAATTGGAGGGCATCATAATCTAGAATTCTTACGGTGGAACTAACTCACAATGCAAAAAGTAGGAAAGATGAGAAAATTAGCATTGGCAGTTCATCCAGCAACTAGATATATGTGGGACAGGATAATACATGAATCATCAATAGCATTTAAATTGTATGATATAAGCATTTAAATTGTAGGTCCTCCCAATCACCCTCAATGGGAGCACAAAAAATAAAACATTATAGCTTCACAGGGCCCATCTGGAAACCATCCGGGATTCATATTCAAACTTATTTGGAAACACTAGTCCATACAATTGAAATAGCCAAACATTTTGGTCACTCTCTGTGACCATCTTCAGTGGCAATGCACAAACACAGTAGTGCAGGCAGTACTTACACTAGCTAAGGAATGCATTATAATAAATTAAATACCAATAGTTGCTAGGCAAAGATTAACTAGTCCAAAGGGAGTTGTGTAAACCTACAAAAATGGTCACAGAGAATGACCGAAACGTTTGGCTATTTCAATTGTATGGACTAGTGTTTCCAAATAAGTTTGTTTTCTCCTAGTCAAGCAAAGTTTTCTCATCCGGGATTCCCTTACACAAACAATTGATTTATATGTAATGTGCCACACTCTCTGACCTGCATGGTGTAGGTGAGACTGCCATGAAATAGAGTTGAGCCTATACCCACCACTGAGTGGGGGAAGGAGAGTTATTGCAGTGCTGAGATATCGGATGGGAGTGACTGACCAACAAGACCAGTGTAGCAGAACATGTATCGCGGCTCAAGTCCATTCTGGAGGCAGTTCCACATTCCAATTAGGCCAGGAATAATCATGGCCAGATTACTGACTGTATTCCCTGTCATGTGAAGAACAACCAAATCTCTTGCTAAAGAAAAACTCACCAGTTCTCCGTCACCTAATGCCAGTATAGTGCAGCTAGCATAGCTAGGCATTGGAAAATGCTCCCTGGTTATATTTTTTCCTTGCATTTAGTGGTAAATTTGACTGACTATTTTATCATACATACAAAATTCTGCAATGTAGGGAGACCAGACATGATTCTCTTCACACCAGTCAAGAGTGGATGAAGGCAGGCCCCAATAGCCAATGGCTGCATGCTCTTCAGGAGCAATATACGGAGGCATTCTTTTCAAGAAATGTCGCGTGTTACAAAATTGTGTTTGCAAGGGGTACAACGGTGCACGCTAATATGCGATTACGGAATTACACGGAAGCGACCGAGATTACGGATACTTTGTTGTTGGTGCGCGTCTATTAGAATACTCCACCAGCTCAGAGGCAGCTCACCGGTCACTGACGGACTTTATAACTACTGTGACTGCTCGTCTTGAGATAAATAGTGCCACTGCAATAAACATGGCTGAACACAAGGAAGAAGACGCTAAGTTGCTTCAGAGCAAGGAAGCCTCGGACAAACTGACGTTGTTCGCTCCCTTCGAAGCTAGCAGGTCAGTTTCCACGAGCCTACCGTATAAAGGCCAACGAACGAAGCCGCCACAGGTTGAAATCACTGATACAAGCTACTTGAGCCAACCAAAGGTGCTTTTCAGGAAGTTAAGATCTACAGCTCCCACTTCCAGCACAAGAGACTCGGATAAGGGTTCCACGAGTGGTTCGCAGCCATTTACCGATTCCCGCGGAGGGGGCGGGGGCAGTAAAAGGGTGAGGGTGGTGGGGTCGGAACAAGAGAAGGAGGAAAGGGGGAACACACGTGAAACTGACTCGGGAAGAACCCCCAGTGTACGTGTGACCAAGTCCCTGGTACTGAATCGCATCGGTACCTTGGAAAAGGATCAAGTATGTGTTTCCATATTTTATACAGCAGTCAGAGGGTCAGAGAGCCACTCTGTATAGTGTATGTTTGTACAGTGTACTTCGTGTAATAAAACCTGTCCTCTTTTCAGTTTTCATGTGCAAATACATTGTACAATGCTTTAATGGTGTGTACATGTACTTAATCTTTTGTACATATACACATGTATCTGGTTCTGGACACCATTTGTGGTACATGTATATGTCTCTCTCTCTTTCTCCTCTATTGAAGGACACACGACATGACTTAAAGCGATATTGGATGCCGGATAGTGCTTGCAAGGAATGCTCGGAATGTGGGACAAAGTTTAACATCATTGTTCGGAGACACCACTGCCGAATATGTGGCAGAATATTCTGCAATGCATGTTGTTCTCTCACAATCCCAGGAATGAAACTACGACCTGACTTGCAAGTACGAATTGTGTATTCTCAGTTACATTGAAATGCTTATGATAAATATTACTAAGATCTGAATCCTCAGGATCCAGCTGGGATTTGAACCCAGGACCTTCTGATTACTAGTCATACACTCTTACCACTCAGCCACTGGATCTCTTCGGCAGTAGCCTCGTTCCCAGCTCGAATCGGCCTGGGAACGAGGCTACTGTGGCAGAAGAGCCTAGAATTGATCCTAAGGCTTCTTATCTGACAGTGACTCAGCTCCCTTGGATCACATGTACATGTATTTACATGTATTTACATGTATATGTACAATGTTTATGCCTTTAATGGGTAAGATGTTTTTATTACAAGTGTTCTAGATCTTCATCATTGCAACTCCATACATGTACATGCATGTACAATTGCATGTTAGTGTACATATGCATGTGCACTATTTCCGCAGGGCAATCTACGAGTTTGTAAAGAATGTCTGGAAATTTTCCAAGAGTTTCAAACTGTGAAGCGATCTGATGGTCCTAGTTTGACCTCCGACCCCAGCAGCAGTGAATTATCTTCGGCAAAACTCCGCAGTGCCTCAAACAGTGTTCAAAAGAACCTGGGAGAGGTAACTGGAGGTGCGGATACGCTGCGCGTTGGAAGTGGAAACTATGGTCGTAGCATGCGCCCAATGACTGCTCACAAATCGTGGGACGATGCAAGCTCTGGTAGAAGTCAAGACGACACACCTTCTGCCTCAATGATGAATGTGGGATTTGATAATCCCACACCGATGAGATCCATCCGTGGTCGTAGAGAATCTCTGCATGAGAGGGACGAGAGATTGATGGCTCTTAATGAGGTGAACCAGGAGGAGAAAAGGAGGGGTGGGGAATCTTTGCATCTACCAAAGCATTGTATATGTACATGTTTTCCATGTACATGTATGCATGTGTATAGTTTGTGTTGTCTCTCTCTCGCAGGATGAAGTGGAGTACGTCATTACCGAGGTTTGGTTCCAGCTTATCAGTCACGGTAGTGGAATTGCACCCCAGAACCACAGATATAGGTACATGTACATGTATATACAAAATGTACATGTACGTTTGGTGTGAGTGTGTGTCTGTGTGTCTGTGTGCATGTGCATGTGTAAATGAAACTTTGAATGAGTTTTTTGTGGTGTATTGCCTTGCTTTTGGGAGTCTTTTTACCCTGATCTGGTCCCTTATACTAAGTTTGCTGTTTATGTCGTGCTGTGGTGCTCTTAATTTGGGACTCTCTGAATCAAAGTACAGTATATATGTCTGAAACACATTCTCACTTTTCAATTGTAGGCTGCGTACATTCCCCAACACATTTTCGGCTCCAGAGATCATTGCTTGGCTGATGAAGAACGGACATGCTCACACTAGGTATGCATGTGCAGTTGTGACTGATGTGTATGTACATATGCATGTGGATGTGGTTGTACATGTGTATGCATACATTATAATAGAGTACAGGGCTCTTTACTTATTTTGTCTCTGTCAGAGATGCTGCAGTGACTATGGGACAAGCTCTAGTGGACACAAAGCGTCTCAAAATCGTCAGCTCCCATGACCACCAGTTCAAAGATGAGGCTAACCTCTTCCTCGGGTTTGGCCAGGCGGCTGACATGAGTGCAGACCCAATTGAGAGTCCGACAGATCTGGCTGCCCCCAAGTGGTTCCAGCGTCTTCCAGAAGACGGAGACTCAGAGGTGGAACGCAGCCATAAGATAAAACCAGACCACGAACTGAGTGTCAAGTAAGAGTTAGAATATACCCAGGCTTCAACTTTTCTTGTAGGTACATATACATGTACTTTAGTATGCCTAAGGTCAGTGTTCTCTACAAGCTCGTTCTAGTTCAGTGCAGACCTTACGTGTACATGTACTGTACTTCAATAATCTGAACATTGTGGTTAGTTCACATACATTGTACAGTGTACACGTACACCCAAGGCAGCCAATTTTTCTTTGAAAAATGACCGCTCTGGACAAGTTGTGTTGTGTTGCTTTGTCTTTCTTTTGTGTTGTGTTGCCTTGCCTTGTCTTTCATGGTTTCTTTAATCATTTGCTTTTTAGAGCCACACAAGTACATGTACATCTACTATTGTATGTGATCTTTCTCCATCTTCCCTCCTCTTTCAGGTATACAGTTCCTACTGGAGTGCAACGAGGGTCATTCATGAGCAGCATGCAACCGACCATCACCATCTCCTCCATGTCAGAGCTGACTGGTGTAGTAGAGTCCGTTGCAGTCTCAGACGCCACAAGAGGTTATGTTGTCATTAAACCTGAAAATGCTGCAGTGCTGCAGTCTTCAGACAGTGACAACGAACTAAAGCTCTCTCTTCATGGAGATGACCACTCAATGTCACCGTCATCCTCTACTCCGCCTCCTTCACTCCCTGTCCCATTTGCTGCCCCTTCGCCAAACGCTAACAACAGTTTCACCGATCTGAAGCCTCTTACCGTGGCCGGACTCTCTTCGGCTGGAGACGCAGCCCAGGACTTTGACTCTGAGAGTGGGCTGGATGTCAAGACAGACGAAGAGGCGAGAGCCCTGTTTGAAATGGAGCACATGTCCCATTTCGACGCAGTCATGGTACAGTTGATTAAATCGTACGGAATGTCATTGAGCTGGCTCAAAGTCATCAAACCACTGATCATGGAGGCCACTCGGAAAGTGAAAACAAACGTGTATCCCACTGACATTATGGATATCAAGGCTTATGTCAAGGTGAAGAAAATTCCCGGAGGGCGAAGGGTAGACTCAACGTTAGTCAATGGCGTCGTTTGCACAAAGAATATCACACACAAAAAGATGAAGGCAAATATCAGAAACCCGACCATACTCTTGCTCAAGTGTGGTTTTGAGTTCCAGCGAAAGGAGAACCAATTGTCGTCGTTCGATACACTGCAGATGCAGGAGGAGAAATACCTCAAAAATCTCGTTGCTCGTGTCAAGACTTTCCATCCACGTGTGATCCTCGTCCAAAAGTCAGTTGCACGTCTTGCACTGGAGATGTTCTACCACCTCGACATTGTGGTAGCAGTTAACGTTAAGCCATCGGTCATGGAGAGAGTTGCAAGAAGTACGCAGGGAGACCTTCTACACTCTCTCGATCAGCTTTTTTTTAACGTACAGTTGGGTACCTGTGGCCAGTTTCATCTTCGTACTTTTGCACTTCCTGATGGAGTGAAGAAGACTCTCATGTACTTTGATCACTGTGACCCTCGTCTTGGCTGCGTTATCACGTTAATGGGAGGGTCGCGGAGGGAATTAAAGAAAGTGAAAAAGGCCACTTTGTTTGGAGTATATGTTGCTTTCAACTCGCAACTCGAGACGTCGTTTCTGATTGATGAGTTTGCTTGGCCAGTATCTGCCAACCCAAAACTCATGCCAGAGGCAGATGGGTATTCCTCATCACCCACCACCCCAGAATGGCCTCTCCATCCTTCTATCTCACACCCCATTTTGGGTATTGCACCAGCCGAACTGGCTCGCAAGCTGGAGGCTCTAGCCCCAGAGGTCATAGCCAATCGTGAGGTCAATGAATTGTCTTCACGCTCTACCCCAATGATGGTACAGCTAGCTGACAGCAGCAGAAGCTCAAACAGGAGCCCACTGCTATCGAACAAACGTTCTTACTCGTTAAGTGGCTACAGGAGTGAACAGCACATACCAAGCCTGGTAGCCCCTTACAGTGAAGCAAATGGGAAGCAATCCCCCACTATCTTCCGGCCCCTCGAGGGCACTAAATCATGCAGTGATCCACACTCCCTACACTACCAGGAGATATTCACAGCAGATGCCGGAACTCTCTCTCAGCTCGGAGAGAGGGAATTTGAAAAGGTTTTAGGTTCACAAATCCTCTCCATTACCCCCGGTGTAAAATTCCCCGTACCTTACATCCAGAGCCCCCAGGGGTTCGAAGCAGACATACGGAAGTATCTTCCGTCGGTTATCTACTGGTCGTACCAGTTTCTCACCCGGGCTCAGCCAGCACTGCCCAAATCTCCAGAGAAAAAGAAACTCACCAGTTCTCCATCCCTACCCACTCGCTCTACCAACCTGGAGGTGGTTACCAAGAAAAATGGTTCGGGGAATGATCGGATCGTGTGCCTCCCACCAGCAGAACCAAAGCATGGGAATCAAAGTCACAGATCATATCGCAGCATTTCTGAGCATCCATTCACAACTGCTATCTTCCTCTTGAAGGCAAATACAAACGAAATGAAAGCCGCTATAGCAGACTACCGGGCAAATTCCGGACTCTTGAACCCAGCTCAGACATTTTTCTTTCCGACTGCTTCGCAAGCTTCTGATTACCGCATGCAACTGCAAAACATTTTCAATAAATACCAGCACTTTGGGTTGACAGATGACTCAACTGAAGAGTCAGTGTCAAATGAAGATGAACAAAGTAATGGCAGATCAGAGGTAGAGTCAGGACACGAGCTCAGTGGGAGCCTTGAAATATCGACTGGAGATGGGGGAAGAGCAGTAGAGAAACCTCTTCGCCAACGGGCAAGGAGACACACTAGCTCTGGAAGTGGGAGGAGAGAGGAGGGCAGGGCAGCGAGGCTACTGGTGCTGTCATGTGAAGCACCTAAACTGGAGGGTGGGGTCAAAGATGGCACTGCTGTGAGACAGACAAAACCTTCTGAGAGTACTACTAAACCCAGAGGTACTTGTATACATATGTACATGTACATGAACAATGCACAGAGCTCACTACTTATAAAAAGAATGAAAGAATAGTAAAGAAACAGAGTACAGAAAGGAATTCTACGTACATATATACACACATACACAGACACACACATGGATACACGCACACACACCAGCTTCAACAGCTTATGTACATGCATGTCCACCGGTAGAGATTCACTGGTACATTACATCAATGTACGTATACATGTGCATGACAATTCAAACACATGTTAAGATACTTAAAAGCACAACAGAAAGGCAACAAAACTGCCTTGGGTGCCCACAACACTTTAAGAATTAGCTGAGCTACATGTACATGTACATGACTTAATTATCCATGAGATGCTTAGAGAGAAAGAAAGACAAGGCAACACAACACAACACAACACAACTCGCCCAAGGCAGTTATTTTTCAAAGAAAAAACTGCCTCGGGTGGGATTCGAACCCACGACCGTCCGCTTGCTAGGCGTAGCTCTTACCAACTGAGCTACCGAGGCAGCTCAGTTGGTGACATGTATATGATCAGGGCAGCTCAGCTCAGCTGGTGACATGTATATGATCAGGGCAGCTATGATCAGGGCAGCTCAGCTCAGCTGGTGACATGTATATGATCAGGGCAGTTCAGCTGGCACACATGCTGTATGCCATTTATTAAAACAAACATAGCACTATAAGAATATACAATCATGTACATGTATGCATGTCAAATGTGTATACATTTTACATGTCAATGCATCTTCTTGTCTTTACATGTACATTTATATTACTAAAGCAGCTGATAGAAGAGAGTCCAGTCCACTGGGGACTATGGGGACACTAGATGACATAGATAAGGATTATTCCAAGATAGCACCCCCACCCTCGGAGGAGGAAGTGTTGGATCTCCATGGCAACGAGGAGACTGCACCTCCTGTCATCTCTGACTGTCTCTTAACACTCTTCCCTCCATATCAGGTACTCACTCATAGACCATGCAGGGTTTATTTCAGAAAACTTGACAAGGGGGGGTGAACGGCACATACGAGAAATCTTGGGGGGGGGGGGGCAACATGAAAACACTAGTGGCTGTATATGAGGAGCAATATTTTTAATTGGCGAGCGGAGCGAGCCCACCTAGTCGTGCTGCTGGCGCGGGTTTTCTATACGTATATACTGATGTATCCGACGATGCATTTTGGCTCCCGGGGCTGCCCGCGCGGTACGCACAAACGTAACTGGCCTTGCCTCTTCCGCTCGCCATCAATGCGTAGCATTCAACTAGTAACAAAACCTGTGACTTAAGGGGGGCAAAAGTCTTTTAACGGGGGGAGGGGGCAAATGCCCCCCTGTGCCCCCCTAAAAGAAACCCTGTCATGGATAGTCAGGTATCGGTACTACCACACCTACATGTACATGTATATAGTAGAGCATATGCCTAGAATGCAGAATGTTGCCCACCTGAGACAGGTCATTTTTCTTTGAAAATGACTGTCTTGGGTGAGTTGCATTGTACATGTTGTGTTGCTTTGTGAGTCTCATTGTTTGAATATTTTGTAGTGGATACAATGTTGGAACATACATGTATACATGTACCTGTATATAGTGTGGTAGTCCACTATCCACTCTTCTCCTTCCACCTCTGCAGCAAGTGGACTGTATGGACCCCATCAACCATCAGAGTATCTCCATCCTCTTCAGTAGTACCTGTCATGATGGACAGCGACACCAACTCCCCTGTGTGCCCCCTTGGTCAGCTAACACCTTACAATGAATATACAGTACATTTATATTGACTCTGTTACGCTACATGTACATGTATGTGCTATGGCTTTCAGATCATATAGTCTGTGCATTATCTATCAGCCATGAGCTGCCTCCAGTGTCTGTCTAGAGCACAGAGCATTGTCGGGTCAAAATCCATCTCATTTTCTTTGAAATGACATTGTACATGTATTTGTGTTGCACTAGCTGTCTTTTGAGTCTTGAGGTCTGACTCTTCGTGCATGTACATACATGTGTGCATGAAATAATGAGCAGCGGTGTGGATCTCCAGCTTACTGAGCTGATGATTTACCCACTAAGCACCTCAATACAACCATACATGAAAAAACGTGTGTATAGCGCACTAGCCAAGAAGCAATAGAAAGAAAAGAAAGAAACCCAGAAACCTAACCTCAAACAATACACACAAGACATACAACATATAACACTCTTAGACTGGAGCAGGATGTCGGAAGCCCAGCCTTGAGAACTGGGGTGGTTGGTTTGTGGCTCCTCACACACCCAAGTGCCCTAACCTCACACAACCTGGTTAAAAATTATCCCTAGACTTAAACTAAATACAACAGCCACTAGGCTTAGAAAATATGTACAAAAAATGTACATGTAATTTCTCGTCCCATTCTCCAGTATCATCCAAATGTTGTATTACGGTCGCAATGACATTTCTCTTGGTGACTTCCTCAAGCGATACTGTTTCCGGCCAGACTACCGCTGTCAAACATGCAGCTCTGAGATGACCAAGCACCAGCGACACATCATCCATGGTTCATCGGCTCTCCACATCTCTGTGCAGCAACTAGACAATTCGATTCCTTATTCAAATGATGGGATATTCACATGGCTTGCCTGCAAGCACTGTACTCTGGTAAGAACACAAAGATTGGAGCTTTATTGCAACCTCAACTTGCTTACATTTAGTTCTTCATCCCCTTTTCTCTCCTTTCTCCCTCCCTCCCCTTCACTTCTACCCATCACTTCTCTCCTCCTCCCCCTCTCCTTTTTCTCCTCTCCCTCCTCCCTCCTCCCTCCTTCCCTCCCTCTCTCCCTCCCTCCCTCCACCTCTCTCTCCTCTCCTCCATCTCTCACTACTTCTTCCCTCCCTCTCTCTCACTCCCTCCTTCCCTCCCTCCTCTCCTTACATCTCCCTCCCTCCCTAAGTGTACTCCCTACAAGAAGATGTCAGACAGCTCTCTTCTCTTCTCATTTGCCAAGTTCCTTGAGCTCAAGTTTCACTGCAACCGATTTGTCACCCGTTTACACAGCACAACAGACACCACCTGCCAGCACAGTCTCCACGCAGACTACCTCCACTACTTCAGCTACCGCAACAAGATAGCATGTTTCCAGTAAGTTGTCACATTTATCCAAGGCAGCTCATTTGTAAAATGACTGCTTTGGTGGATTGTATTGTTTAACATGTGTTGCTTTACAATTACCTTTCAGTAGTTTCTGCATGTAGAATTGGTAGACATGGTATTGGCATGACATCATTCAATATATATGTACATGTAAGCGTACACGCCCTAACCCTAGCCCTAGCCCTATAGCCTTACCTGGAGAAGTCCAAGAGCCGCCGATCCATCCATTTGGGCCCTTTAGTAAGCGATCCACCCAAGCTGTGTGGTTATATTTCGGAATGACATAATGCCAATCTCCGTTACATGAAGAAAGTCCCTACCTTTCTGTTACGTTTTGTTGAGTTGTGCTGTCTTTCTTAGCACCTCCTTGTTACATGTACTTGCTCTGCACACCTTGTTTTCATGTGTGGGATGTCCGTGTGTACAAAATACTCCTTTTCCCCCAACAAAAATCAGCTTTAGTTTCAGCAAAGTTTGTAAACTACTACATGTACACATGTACATAAACATATAGCTATAAGCTAAATGCACAACTTTTGACTTCCAATAGAATATACTACACGTGTATGCGTGGACTGTTACATATGGGGGTGTAACTGTAATGTTTAAATGTACGCCCCCTAGTTTTTTATGCATGTGTACATGTAGTTGGTTGAAAGCTGTCAGTTCAGTAGCTATAGGCTGTATATATACATGTATCAGTGGATATGTCTAAGAGAAGATGATGGTGGGAGGAAGCATATTCAGGTAAGCTGTATTACATACCTACATGTATACTCCAAGTGGCAATTGGTGATTATACAATGTTCGCATGTACATAATATACATATCCATTGTACAATGTACATGTGTACACTTATTCATGTACATACATGTACATGTAGTTAACTACTGTACATGCTTTCATGTACATGTCAATATGGTATTTCTGGTCTTTGTAAACATACTCTAATTAATGCCACTTTCACACAAATCTGCCTTATACTAATTAACCCCTTACAGACCAACAGTGATCTCCATCCTAGAGGTGCGGGTTCCACCCACTGTGGTAGTCATCAACACACCACACTCTGAGTACCACCACAGCTTTGCCAAGGAGATCAAACACATTGAGCACATGTACGTATATGTATGTATATATGTACATGTATACCTAAGTTAACCTGATCTTCAGGTTGAGATGCTTTGCCTTGAGTAGTGTAGCTTTGTATGTGTGATTTGGCCCAGCCAGCTGAGCTGCCTCGGTAGCCCAGTTGGTAGAGCATCTGCCTATAGAATGCAGAGTGTCATGGGTTTGAATCCCACCTGAGGCAGTTCATTTTTTTTTAAAATGACTGCCTTTGGGTGAATTGCATTGTGTTGTGCTGTATTGCCTTGTTAGCCTCTTGGTCTGAATATTTCATGTATATGTATTACATATTATGTAATATTTTTTCTGCAAACACACACATGCAATGTCTGCAGCACTGAAGGCGTAAGCTACAGGATCAGAGAAAGGCTCCAAGCATACAACACAGAGCCTGTCACCTCTCAAGTCAAGGAATACCTAGCCAGCTCAAAGGTAGTGAGTACAGGAGGAATAATGTAGAGCATCTCTGTGTATTTGTCTGTTAGTGAGCCACAGGTGTGTTAGTTTGTTGGTTGTTGGTAAGAGTTTGGGCACTGGATGTGTGGGAGAATTGGTACCATCAAAGATCTTTAACCCACCATTTCCAGTTCTCAAGGCTGGGCATTCAGTGTCCTACTCTTATATATGTGATGTTTGTCTGGAGTGGGTTAATGGGTGGGTTTCTTTCTATATTCTTTCTAATATTCCTGTTTGGCTAGTGTGCTATGCACATGGTTTTCATGTACATGTACACAGGGAGAGAGAAATGCATTCCGTAGTCGTATTAGGCTGCTGAAGGAGAAGGTAGTCCATGGCGGGTTTCTGGAGTCAGGCCAGGAGGAGATGACAGAGGAAGAACAAGAGACGGAGTTTGCAGCACTGCAGGATGGCATTGCAGAGA